>OMMV01173993.1:0-10291 GCA_900302635.1 Chatrabus melanurus | reverse complement strand
GGCGGGATGTCGCCCGGACTGCGCCAGGCAGAGGCGCGAGTGTGCCATGACATTTGCACCACATTCGCGCGTCATACCAGGGGTCCACCTCAGTGGTCACGTGCGACATTCGGGCAACATTCGCATGGTATTCGCGCCACACCTGCGCGGTATTCGCACGCGCCATTCAATCGCCTCATGGGCACGCGCATGATGCCCGACATGCACGTGTCATTCGCGTGTTGTGTGTGCGTCAGTCGCGCACACGTCCGTGCGACCTTCGGGCCGTGGTGTGGTCCGTATATCGCTGCGTGCTCCCACACATGAAGAGCGAATGCCGCATGCGTGTCGAGCGTCATGCACGGGCCATCCGCTATCGTTTTGCTCTTCCACGTCAGTGTGACTGCAAGGTGCGACTCGGCCAAAATCTGCATTTTTCCCCGCAATGTCGCAGCTCCATCAGGTCGCGACCATTCTCCGACAGTCGCAGCTCAGTGTGATAGGGGCTTAAGTAACCGTTAGTTTGACACTAAGTCATTCCAGCAGGACCCAAGGCTGCACAGATGTTTTTGAGTGTACTCAGCTTAAAAACATAACTTCTCACTCATGTTTTTGGGTTGAGTAAAGTCAAAAGGTCCACCTGTGCAACTGGTTCCCTTGAGTTTTTAAGTTTTCTCAACTTTTTTTTTTACAGTTTGCTTGCCCTGCTTATCGCAAAGAAGAAACTAACCAAAGTCTCATCTGTCTTCCCCTTTAAGAGGCGGATGCTATTTGGAAAGCGGACTGAAGTGAGAGGATTTCTGGTGAGTTAATGGATCTGTGCCTACGCCTCAGAGTGCACCAGTGGACAGCGGCCACCAAAGCTCCCTGAGGTGAAGCAGTAAGGTGAAGTTTTGTATTTCTCCATGTGTTTATTTTTATTTCATTTAATGGTTGTTTTCAGTGCAATTTCATTGTGTATACAAGCAGGGCGTACATGTGTCATGAACCTGCTTATGTAAGGTGCATCTGATAACTGCAACATTTAAATACCACACACATATACTGCGCTCTATTTTAGTCCAGGATTTGGCTGGTCAGTGGCGCAATCGTTTTCTGCTTCCATACAATGCCAATGCACCATCACTGTACCTGACCACTCCTCATTTTTAGACAAACGCACACAGATGACTGCAAGTGGACTTGCGATTTAAATGAAGTTGGGCCTTGGCATGAAAACCACAATTGCGTTGGGTGGAAACTATTAATAACACTTGCATTGTGCTGTGCACTTCTTTGTGCCGGATGGAAGATGGAGCCCATTGTCTTCAATAACTGAGCTTATTTCTCCCTTCTTTGACTATTTTTTTTTTTTAATTTGTTCAGCTGATTGATAAAGGGCCTGCAAGTGAAACTCTCAGTGGGAGACAGATATGTGGGAAGAGAAACAGAAGATATGGATGAAGATGAAGATGTTGTCTTTCCTGGATCCCCATAGTGTTATTTTTTTGTGATGTGGCGAGTAGGTGGGCACAGCACACAACAATTTGATGCTTCCATCCCACATTCTGTCAAAGATGAGTCAGCGTGGCAATCCAACAATCCGACTGGTGCATGAGTGCAACAAGAAAGAGATGTCCTGAGGGGCGCTTCACTGAGCTGCAGCACCTTCAAGAGACAGTGCAGTAACAATAAAGCTGCTGAAGATATAAAACACTGTGGTGGTGGTGTTCTCAAAACCCCCATCAAATCTATTTTTGGCTGCGTTAAAAACATTGTAATCCTTTTATATGTGCAGAAAAGTCGGGAATAATAGGAAAAAACAACAAAAGCAAATACATCAAGTATTTAACAAGGACTCGAGAGGATGAATCAACTATGTATGCAGTAAAAGTTGGTGTTAAAAACTCAGAGTTAAATATCACAGAGTTTATTTTTAAGTTTAAAAAATTATTTTAGCACTCTCACTCTGCACAGTGTCGCAGTTGTTTCGTAAAGTTAATCCTATCGAAGTTGATTGTAATTTAACTCTCTGAAGGTGTCATTTTAACCCTGTCCATGAGTTGAGAGAGAGATGGGGGGGGCGGGGGGAGACTTCTTGGAGCACATGCTGTGAGTTTTCAATGGCAGTGCTATAGAATGACAGGGCTGCTGGCTCGTATCTGGAAAGGTTGTGGGTTCAAACCCAACCTAAGGTCTTTGCTTGCAGTCACACAATACATGCCACAGAGGTCACAAGTTTTGAGGGTGCATGCAATTGGCTTGCTGACTGAAGGAATGTCCAGCAGAGCTGTTGGCCATTAAATGAGTGCATTTCACTACCATAAGTCGCCTCCAATGTCATTTTGACCCAGTCTCATAACTGCACACCGCCCATCTTCACCTAATAAATACCCTTTTTCAAATTCAGCTGCACATTTTAGTTTGGCCTTTTCTTGTGGTCAGTCCAAGGAACATCTGTGCAATAATCCCTCCATCTATTTTCGGAGCTGGAGCCTATCCTAGTGGTCAATGGGCGAGAGGCAGGGTACACCCGGGACAGGTCGCCAGTCTATCACAGGTTCGACACATATAGACAGACAAACACATTCAGACTCCCACTCACACCTACACATCAATTTAGAGTCACCAGTTCACCTAACCTGCATGTCTTTGAAAGTGGGAGGAAGCTGGAGGGAACCCACACAAACAAGGGGAAAGAGGAGCAGGTCGGAAGTGAACCTGGGACCTTCTTGCTATGAGACAACAGTGCTAACCACTAAGCCACTGTACTGCCCTGTGATGCAATAATGACACTGTTTAATCAGCATCTTGATCTGCCACACCTGCCAGGTGGATGGATTGTCTTGGCAAAGGTGAAGTGATCAAATACATGGATTTTAACAAATTTGTGAACATAATTTGAGAGAAATAATACATTGGCTGATAGGGGCCACAATACTTCCAAATTAAGAGAACACCAGCAGAAGCAGAAAACACATACAAATGCTAAAAACATCGGCATCAATTCAACAGGTAGTGGCATCAAAAAATGTCTTGCAAATTGAAAAAAAACAGATTGCAAACACAGAGAACACAAACAAATATAACCTGCTGCCGTACATGCAACGATTTAGTTTGATAAGGCATCTGCTGCAAACTCATACAACGCACCCAAACATAGAAATGCTATGCAAAGCTTCACAACACAATGGAAGTACTCACAACCTGGAGGACTTTAACTGATGGCCCGTTCGGTGCATCATGGCGCTCCACTCTTTATCTCGACCTGGTCAGTCGACCTGAGTAAGTTATTTACTTTATTCAAGATTTTACTCTTACGTTAGCTATATTTTCATGTTTATTATGTCATTTGCGGTGCACTGAAGAGTAGAACTCAGTTAAAGATCTCCGGGCAGAAACTTCTGTTGTGTTGTGAAGCCTTGCAAAGTGTTTCTGTGTTTGCATGCACAGCAGACACCTTGTCAAATTTAATTGTTATATGTGCGATAGGTTATTTGTATCCTCTGTGTTTGCAAGAACTTTTCAATTTGCAAGACATTTTTGATGCAACTGGCTGTTGTTGAATTGATACAGGTGTTTTTTTTTTGTATTTGCTAATGCTTTCTGCATTTTCTAGTGTTGTCTTAAGCCTTGGTCCCAACTGGACACACGAATTGTGGGATCATACGTCCCCTGCGAATTGTGGGTGCCGTGGAGGTCACAGAGGTAGAGGAGGGCGTCGGCAGAAAGGTGTAAGTCACCCATACAAAAATAGACTTTTGTATGTGTGGAAGAAGACAATGTTACATTTCTATTTTTTGTAGAGTACGGTATATATAAACACAGGAATAGTGTTAATTTTAAGACTCTGCAAGTCAAATTACCACTGAACATTTTATTGCGAGGTTTTTATTTATTGTGTCGAGTAAGTTTAAACAAAAAGTTTAAGTTGGTTACAATGTGCAGGAAATCAACATTCACAGCATAACCTAAAATTCCAACTATCCAACTGGAAAATTCCTTCCAAAATCCTCATCCAACTTCGCTGAGGCTTACATGACAATGTGAAATGATTTGCAGTCATATTTCTGTGCATGCAAACAGTGGCCTGCGATGGAGACGTCACTTAATATCCTGAAAATTGCTGGTTTGACCCTTGACACTGACAGACATTTCAATTATAGCAGCAGCGGTGTCACAGTGTCCTTGAGCAAGTGCTTAATCGAGGAAAGGCAATTGTAAGATGTGACCTCTATGAGAGAGAGAAAAAATGCAATGAGGGGAAAAAATGAGATTTTATTGTCTTTTTCTTTCCTTGTTGTGTTTACATCAGTTACTCCGGCAGTATGTCTTTGTCTTTCCGCTTGGTCTAATTTTGCTTTAGAAGCCAAACGCTTGGAGCCAGTGGAAGATGTTTGCCATGGAAACAGGGCTCAAACCATCACCTTAGCTGCTGTAGATGCAGCAGAAATAGCCAAACGATTGCTGGCTGGCACTGACAGAGAAACTGTGAATTTCTCTCAGTGGTTGCCCTTTTTGCACGACACGTCCAGTAAACGCTGTTAAAAATGCCAGATGTGCGTCACCAGCTCCATCCGATCAGATATTGTCATTGATTTGTACATCTAAGAGGCCTGCTGCCTTTAAAGGCAGCTTGTGTTCTGGTTCCACGTGGCAGAGTTAAATAATGTTTTTATGCTCTATAGATTTACAGTCAGATGACCCTGGCTGCGTGATCAGTCACATATAAGAGCACCAGACAGCCCACAGCAGCCACTGAAACTGGATTTAAATAATCCTAATGAGATTTCACCGAAGCTCTCCCAGTATTCAGATGAAGACGTGTATTTATTGACTGATCAGATGGAGTTTATTTGAGGCCGCGGCGCTCTCGGGGCCGTTCGCTGGTCGCTGTCCGCGGTGCTGAAAGCGCACGCAGAACCAAGCACATGCATGCTCGTTTCTGCACGACGAGACGTGCAATATTTGACCGAATGCGAGTGAGTCACACTTATAGATCGTCTCAGCTGATACCCGGCAGGGGACCGTACCCGGTGCCTTCTGAGAGGCGCACAGCAGAGCGCCACTTTTCTGAATACTTCTACACCAGGATCAGGACTTTTCCCCCTTTAATATAGCAGGCGGGACTTTTTCTCCCATTTGTATTTTGAAGACTAAACTGCTGTCTCGCTTGTGTCTGAGGAGTGCGAATGCTGAAGGAGTTGACATCCTCCTCTTACTCCTCCTCCTCCTCCTTCTTCCTTTCTTTCTTCCGCAGCAGCCGACGCGGTGTGCGCGTCCTGCAGCAGCAGCAGCGGCGACAGCAACTGTCATTGTGTTTGTACGTTTAACGGGTTTTTTTTCTTTGCGGACGATACGTGATAAGCCGACGAGCACTGAGGTATTCAGCGACGCAGCCAAAGCCATGGCTGCATGTGCAGACATTTGCGCCTCTGAGAATTACGCAACGGTAAGTTGCATTGGTTTGTTGTGCACGCCGATTCCTTTCAATTGAAATCGCATGTGCTGATGTGTTTCTCTTTGAAACGTGAGGAGGGCTGGCTGGCAATGCATCTCCGCGGAGGGAAGCGGAGGTACGAGGCTTTTGGCGCTGATGCTTTCACTGTGCAAAACGAAGGTCACCCGCATTAATTGACGAGTTAAACCTGGCGCTCCAATGCGGAAATAAGGGGAGGGCAAAATGCGCGTGTTGATTGTGCACCACTAAGAGAAAAACCTGTTTTAACTATTTGTTTTTTTCTTTTTGTCTGACATGTTGCAGTCTGTCATTTAAGTGACAATAAACTCACTAATACGGATTTATCGCGCTGGTGTGAATGCAACAGCAACGTGAACTGAACATTATTTTTCAACAGCTGCATTATTGCACACTGACAGACACGCACCATCTCCCATTTAGAGCAAAAGCTGATTTGCATTTGGGTTAATTGGTACCATTGTCATGTTGTCCCTATTAAACTAAGATGAATTATTAATGCAGCGTGAGGTTCAGTGTACACACCAGGAGGATGCTGATAAGTTGATGTAAAAAAACATAACAATGGAGCAAAATCAGTGAGGATGATGATGATTCCTTGTCTTTTATTTCTCTTTTTTCCTGTGTAATCACACAGCCTTATGGGTTATTAACATTACTGTGGTGTCTTGCAGTCAAATTATATTATTATTCTATTTTAGGGGTTCATTGCCAGTTTTTGGTAAAGTTGACTCTTATTCATGATTAGAAGTCTCTGAAAACATGATGTTTTTCAGGGGCGTATCCAGACTTTTCTGAAGGGGTGTGATCAGCCACCTGAGTTTTGTTTACACAAAATAATCACAACTCCTATGTTGTATGTTAAGTACCGTGCTTTTAATTATAGTAGGCATTATACCTGAAACATCCATATATTTTCTAAACCTTATTGAGTTATTTATGGAAAAATAATAATCCACAATGTAATTAATGTAATTGACTGCATCTCACAAATTGCGTATCACTGTAAATTGATTATTTTTGAGGTTTGTAAATAACAATTACAATTATTTGCTTTTGAGAGGTGGGGATGGACCAGTTGTCTGTCTGGTTTGTTGCCATCCAGGAACCTAGGGTGGTTCCGTTTTGTCGTGCATGCGGTGAGGCGCAGCACCAGCGTATGCTCCTGTGGACAATGTGGGCAACGGTTCACACACAGGGGCCCCACATGGGTGGGTGGGGGTGCAAGTGAAATCTGAGTAATGCAGACACAACTTGCACAAAAATGCACTGTTCATCCAATTGTGCAAGCCAATCAAAGCTCAAAAGCACATGATTTATTCCAGTAACGTAACATTCAACATATAAGCAGGTTTTTGTTGTTGTTGTTTTTGGGTTTTTTGTTTGTTTGTTTTGTTTTTGTTTTTTAGGGGGTTGGTGAAAGCAGGGGAGCACTGAAGAAAAAAGAATGCTCATCAATTTTGATATTATTGCAGTCAAACAAATTCAAATAGTCTCTTTTTTTTGCTATTTTTTAATGTTGCTAATGTTTAATATAAAATCAATCTTTTGGAAAGGAGGCATGACGTTTTTGTTTTTCTTTTGTTTTTTTACTTGAAAGAAATGTTTCAAAATCACTGGGTTGTGTGATTGGCATTTTGTAGTGATTTTTGGATATTTTATAATATAAACATCCATCCATCTTCTATACCCGCTTAATCCAATTAAGGGTCACGGGGGGGGTGCTGGAGCCTATCCCAGCGGTCATTGGGTGAGAGGCGGGGTACATACTGGACAGGTCGCCAGTCCATCGCAGGGCCACATATAGACAGACAAACACAGCCACACTCTCACTCACACTTACGGTCAATTTAGAGTCACCAATTCACCTAACCTGCATGTCTTTGGAAGCGGGAGGAAGCCGGAGCACCCGAAGGGAACCCACGCAAACACGGGGAGATAATATAAACAGTTAATCAATATCATCAACGGGTTAATTGATAATGAAAATATTGTTGGAGTTCAAATCCATGTCCCACAGTTGTGTTGGGTTTATGTGGTAACCTGCATTTGTTGGTTAGCAGAATATCTCAAAAGTTTCAACGGTTTGAAATTAAATTTTGTTTAGAGGTGGACCATGGCTCAAAGAACAGTAAACTAAATTATGAAGTGGATATATATTTAAATGCAAATCATTTTGGTGTTATATGCAAAAAAAAAATAAATGTATATATATAGGCACAACAAATGCACAATTAAACAGCCTTTTCTATTGTGATTGTTGGATTTTGATTTAAAATTGGAAGCTAATTTTAAACACAATCAAATCCTAGATTTTCACGCTTGGATCTGGATCTAGTTCAAAATCAAATCACCATAAACTGGGGTGACAAGGGACAAAAGTGAAAATGGTTTTCTTTTGCCATTAAACCAGTGAATTTACAAAGAAACGGTGAAACATTGCATTACTTTTCTTGAAAAAATAACTACACTTTAGTTAGCAAACATCTCATTGGGCAAAATAATAGTTTTCTGTTATTGTCTGGTACCTCTTGTTTGATCAAAAGTTGAACGTTCCATGAAATTTTATTTGAAATCTGTCAGGCAACAGACAACGAATCACTGCAAAGTCTAATCTGAGTCCTGTTGTGCCTTGGCAGAAGTATGCGCTCACTGAGTGTTTGGTAGTTTAAGCGTTCTCTGATTTTCAGCCCAAAACTTTGAGATGTCATCAGCAATCGGCGAAGCAAAATGTTTTCATGTTGAACCGTGTTTTCTTGCGCTGGACTGAGTATCTTGTGGTTGCAGAACTTTCCTGATTTTACCTCTTTTTCATGTCCAGAGCTGGAAAAACACAAAACCCTTTAATTTGTAGTGTGACTCACATAATGTGCATAAAACAAACACAGTTAATGTGTGCAGATTGCTTTATGCTGTAATTGTTATAATTGTTGATGTTATTCATGTAGTGCTTTGGCAATACTGTATTTCACTATGGCCATGCCAGTAAAGGTATTTCAGTTTGTCGTCGCTCTGTTTGTGTTTCTCAAAACCAAAGCATGTCAGATTTATAGGAAGCGCTTTAACTTGCTTTGTTTTTCTCCACGAACATGGCGGCTGTGACATTTTGTCGTGCAGGTGAACAGAGTGGATCAGAGCAAACTCTTCTCCCGTCTTCCTCTCTATCTCTGCCGTCTGTTTAGCTGTTCATTTGCTTTCCCCGTCGTTCTCCCAATCTGTCTGTCTGACTCTGCGTTTGTCTGTTTGACTGCCATTTGATTCTCGCTCTGCTTGACACATGTTATCCTCCTGCAAATCTCTGGCTTTTCCTCCTCAACACGGTCTGTCCTGTTACTTGATAAAGCATCCGAGGGATGCTTTGGAAGTAATTGGATTTGGTACTGGAGGGTAGGGACAGAGAGCGGAATTTGTGTGTACGTGTGTGTGTGTGTGTGTGTGTGTGTGTGTGTGTGTGTGTGTGTGTGTGTAATTTGGTGCAGACTGTGCTTTGTGCTTCCAGTGAATTCAGGAAGCTGTGTGGATGACTAATATGCGGCGGGGCGGGGAGTTTGTTTTCAGTTCTGACCCGAGGCAAAATCAATTTTCCTGTTTTAAATGTATGTGGTCCTTCCAAACCAAACTGTCCTTGATAAAACCTTCTTTCAGATTCCTACTTGAATTTAGAGAGGATGATGTGGTGCAACGTTTGGGTCATGGGTCTCCTTAGCCAACGGTGGGCACAGTCCAGCTAATCGGCTAACAGCTAATTAGCGAAGCTAACTTTTTTTTGTTAGCGGATTAGCTTTTCACCTAACTTTGAAAACCATTAGTGGACCAATTGGCTTCCGGTAAATGTAGTTCGGCTCACTTTCAGCCAGGTAACATGTTTTAATAAGGTTTAACAGTCAAAAACATTTGCAAACCCTAAAATCACACGTTTGTTCCTGTTATAGTTTACACTAATCCAGTAAGCGAAACTGACGCATCACATGGAGGAACAGGAGGTCAAGCCAGATTGCATTAATTAGATTAGTAAAATGATTTTCCATGTGTCTTAATATTTCTTGTCAATTTAATACGTTCTGTACTGTGAATAAACTGTAAATTTTGAATGGAAACTACTGTTTAGTTTCATTTGGTCGTTTCATTATTTATGTACATCTTGATCATCACCTGATCGTGGCATGTTAAATCTTTTTGGGAACCTCCATGTTTACATAATTCATAATTCATAATTCATTTATTCATGTGATAAAAATTGTACATAGTACATAAAAAACACACATCATGAGTATAAGTCACTCCATAGTAATAATTTAACCCTAATCTAATGATACAATATTATACAATAAACTAAAATCCATGATAAAAAAAATCATAATGGCTTTTAAAGCAGTTTACGCTTGATGCTAATACAATAAATTCAGGCAAACTGTTCCATAGACATACCACTCTATTACTAAAGAAATATTTTCTAAGATTATAATGACACCGTGTTACTTTTAACATACATGAATGTCCTCTAAGAAAATCATGATTACGCTTTTCAAAAAATGATTGAAAATCCACTGCTTCAAGTCCATTAGCTATTTTATACACTTCAATTAAATCACCTCTTACTCTGCGGTCCTCCAAGGTTGTCAACTTTAACTCTTTCAATCTATTCTCATAACTTAAGTGGACTAATTCAGGCACAAGCCTAGTAGCCCTTCTCTGGACCTTTTCAAGTAGATTTTTATCTCTAACAGTATATGGAGACCATACCTGAACACAATACTCGAGGTGAGGTCTAACATATGTTTTGTACAATATCAAGAAAGATTCCCTATCAATATAAGAAAAGGTTCTCTTAATCATCCCGAGAAGACTATTTGC
>OMMV01173979.1:0-10256 GCA_900302635.1 Chatrabus melanurus | reverse complement strand
AAAAAAACACCTCTGCAGCCCCTAGAATTCACTGAAATATGTTGATTTTTGACCAGATGTCGTTCGAAATGAGCCTGAAAATGAACTTATGACGCCGGACAAATTAAGTGTGTGGCGTTCCTCGCTGTGCGCGCGCACACGTTTCTTTTCTCTTTCCGCTCTCTGCTACCTGTCCCATCGGACAACGATTTAAAACATCTGAGCTGTCCGATTACGTTTTCTACTTGTTCCGGACAATCGGACAAGCGTTAATATCGATCCCTGCGATATATATCGCCCACCTCTACTACAGGCTAAAAATCCCTTCGAGACCGCTATGTCAGTCCGAGACCCATCGAGACAGAGAGACCCGAGACCGAGACAAGACCAAGACCAAAGACTGTCGAGACTGTGACAAGACCGAGACCACGTAAAAGTGGTCTCGAGACCGGTCTCGAGACCAAGACCGGTGTCGAGAACTACAAGTCTAATACATATACACACAGGCACACACAGAAACACACACACTCACACACATACATACACACATATATACACACAAACACATAAATACACACATACACACACATACATGCATGCACGCACACAGATACACACACGTACACACACATACACACACCCACACACACATACACATACACACAAACACAGAGACACACACACATATACACACACATATACATACACTCACACACAGACACACATGCATCACTTTAACAAAAACCATGGTTTATATTTTCTATCATCACTGAACACACACATTGTTTTATCAGCATGGAGTTATTTTTTTTAGCAGCTACAATAACTTCACTTGTGGGAGACGTAAAAATGACAGACTTCTGAAACAAATGACACACAGACACACTTGCACGTGCAGCAGTAAATGCCAAAGTATCAATAAGTCTGCTCAAAATGCAGATATGACATTTTTCAACATTCATTTGTTTATTGAAAAATAATGTCTAACTGTGAAAAGTGAAAAAACATGTTGCAATTACACTCCAGTCCATATATATTTGGACAATGTTGTTTTCACACTGTCATAGCATAATAGAGTTAAAGTCAAATAATAAATATGACGTCATAGCACCAACTGCCAGATGTGGTGTTAATTACAGCCAAATCAGGTGAGCAGTGCAAAAATTATAGCATTTTATTCTCTTTTAAAATGACCAAAAGTAACTGGACAGCGCCTGCTGATTGGTTTCCTGTCCAGGTGTGTGACTTCCTCATTATTTCATTGATAATTCAGAATATCTGTGGTGGGGATGGTGTGCTGCTGAGCTGTCACTGACCCCCTCTGGGCAGTATGCGTCACCTTCTGGGTGGCTGGGCCGGTGCATGCCTGGCACCAGTGGAAGAGGGGATGCACTTCCCTCGGCTCCGGTGTGGGGACCTTGACTCTGGGTGGCACAGTGATGCTTTGGGGTGTTACAGACTCTTGCTCCAGTGAGTGGTCTGAGGTGGGGCGATGGCCCACTCTCTCTGTGGGCTTTTGGATTTTGTCTGACACTGGAACTGGAGGTTTGTGTCCCGTATCTCATGCTCACAGGGCTGCTTCATTCCCATGTGCAGCGAGGTTAGGTGCACGCTTTTGGTGGGTAGCTGGTCTGCGGTCTCCATGTCTACTTCTCGCTTCCTGGTGGCTTGGGGTACTGGTCCTATCCCTGTACATGTCCCATCCCACAGGTCCTTACTGTGGCTGCGGTGCCCTGTATGGTGCTGGGGCCATGTCTCAGTTTGGGGGCTATGTGGCTCTGATGCAACGCCTCACTATCTTTCACGTTATCACACATCTATTGTTATCTTTCACACTCTGCACTCATAGGTTTCTCACATACAGGCTTACATGTGCACTAACGTCTTCTCAATATACCCAGTATATAAGATATTCTGCATATTTCTATGATAACTGCTATCATCCTGACCACTTCCTCTGCTAAGCGTGGTTTGTTGCTGTTTATTGTTCTCTCTCTCTCTCTCACTCTCTTTCTCTCTCCTTCTTCTTCTTCTTTGTTTTCTTCTCCCTAGTGATCAAGAAATCAACAACACTGGCCAGAAGGCAGAGCACTTGGAAGAATTTGTATACCTGGGCAACCTAGTACCAGATAACTCTGCGGGTGTCAACAGAGGGATAGCTTTGGCATCAGCAGCTTTTGGATGACAAGGAGAAACTATATGGAAGAAGCGGAAAATTAGTAAACCTTTGAAGGTGTGTCTGTATAATGCTTTAATCCTACCTATAGCAATGTACACAGTTGAAACTTGGATTTTAAGAACAGTGGACATCCATCAGTTTGAAGTGTTTGAACTGCATTGCCAGAGGGCCATCCTAGGAGTGACTCATAATGAACAATGAGAGGATCCGGAATACAATGAAGGTGAAGAACTCAATAACAGATGTAATTAAGCAGTGGGAGGTAACTGGGGAGGTGATGGTCTGGAGGTTAAAGCTATGGGCTAGAGACCAGAGGATCCTCATTTCAAAACCCTGTCAGACCGGAAAATCACTCAGGGCCCTTGGGCAAGGTCCTTAATATCCAAGTTGCTCCCGGTGTGCAGTTGAGCACCTTGCATGGCAGCACCCTGACATCGGTGTGTGAGTGTGCGTGTGAAAGGGTGAATGTGAGGCATCATTGTAGAGCACTTTGTGCCTAAATGGACTGAATTCATATTTATATAGTGCTTTTTCATCTAAAACAGATGCTCAAACGCTTGAGCTGGTTTGGACATATTTCAAGACATCATCCAGAAAGCTATGTGACACAAGCCTACCACAAGACTTCAATAACCCACTTCCCAAGGAAGACCACCAAAGAGATGGATAACACAAATGTGAGATGACACAGGACTGTCCATAGTTACTGCAGAATGTAAAGCAACGGGCTGCAGTGAATGGCAGCATGTTTCCTGTTTGGAAAGAGCAAGAGGACAAGGTGTCCAATACATCTAAGTCAAGTCTCTCTTCACTGTCCTTGTTAGCATCCTTGTTGTTGTTGCAGACACTGTCTTTGTCGGCATTTCTCACTGTCACTGTTATTGTCATTGTCACTGTTTGGTTTTTTTTGAATGGTGCTTTTGTGAGTCACCCCTTTAGTTTACAGGAAAATAAAAGGGATCAGCAAATCACTGCTGTAATATTCATTCATTTTCTACACGCTAATACCAATTAAGGTTCACGGGGTGCTGGAGCCTATCCAAGCAGTCATTGGGCGAGAGGCGGGGTACACCCTGGACAGATTCAGTCCATCGCAGGGCCACATATAGACAGACAAATACATTCACAGTCTCACTCACACCTACGGTCAATTTAGAGTCACCAATTCTCCTAACCTGCATGTGTTTGGAAGTGGGATGAAGCCGGAGTACCCAGAGGGATCCCATGCAAACACAGGGAGAACATGCAAGCTCTACACAGAAAGGACCAGGTCGGAAGTAAACCTGGAACCTTCGAGCTGTGAGGCAACAGTGCTAACCACTAAGCCACCGTGCTACCCTGCTGCAATATTAAAAAAAAAAAGTTATATATTCGTAATTGTATGAGCCAGCAGTGAATGACACTAGAGTGATATCTAGTTCTTTGGATATTACAACACAATATGAAGAGTTGCTATTGATCACACAAAAATAAACTGACTGTAAAAATCTAATTAAAGCTGTAGTGGTCTGAGATTAGCCCAGCACCCTGGAAATAGTGTTGTGTTGTTTTACAACTGCAAGTTCTCAACAAAATGCCAATATATGACAATGATTGCAGAACTTTCCTTTTCCAGGACAAAAATAAGCCCAAACACAACATTTCATGATCACACAATACTGAGATAAATCTGATGAAAGTGTCGCTTCATTGCTTCCCAATGATGTCACTTATGGGACTTTAGTGCTCTATCTTCCAACCAGCTCAAAGCAGCGCACAGCGCAATGCAAGTGCAGTTTGTGGCTTCCTCCCAATGGTATGGTTTTTGCACCCAGCACTCGTGTCTCTTAAATCACAGATTCACTTGTGCTCATTCATGTGCCCATGGGTGTGTTGTTCTAAAAATGAGGTGCGGCCAGGTGCAGTGCTGGTACACTGGTATTGTGTGGAAGTAGAAAGGGATTCCATCATAGACCAGCAAAAACCTCGTCTTAAAACGAGTGCAATGTATTTATGATATTTACATACCAAAACAATCTGATGTGCCTTACATGAGCTGGTTCAGGAGACACATACACTCTGCTTGTATGCACAACTCAAATTAATTGAAAATAACATTTCAAATAAAAGTAACCACTCATGGAAAATCCACTTCCCAGATCAGCCATCAGACGTGCATCTGTATGTGCTGAACACGTTAATCTGGTCGAAAGATTCACTTATCTCAGAAGTATTGTTCATGTCTCTGGGTACTTGTCCTTTGAGATGGAGAGACACCTGCGAAGAGCTTATGGAGTCATGAGGTAACTGGACAGATGCGTTTGGCAATACCGATACCTTAGCAGGAGAAAGAAGATCTGAATCTGTTGGGTCCTGGTGCTTCCTGTCTTACTGCATGGTTGTGAGACCTGGACACTAACCAGTGACCTAAGGTGATGATTAGATGTCTTTGGTACCAGGTATCTTCAGCGGATCCTTGGGTACTGCTGGAATAACTTTGTGTTAAATGAATGGCTACTTAGGGAGACTCAGAGGAGCAGTATCACTTGCATTGTCAGCTATGCTATTTGGCCAAGTGGTGTAATTTTCTGGCCATGATCCAGCATGCAGGTGCCTCAGTGTTGTGAACCCCAATGGCAGGAGAAAGTGAAGGGGACACCCATGTTTCACCTGGGTGTTGCAGATAGATGGTTACTTTCGCGGTATGGAGAGATGGATTGGTTGTCTGCCGAGGTGGATCCAAAGTGTAGTGTGGTGGATGCAATGATGTGTGGCACCTGCACATGCTCACAGACCTGACCTGATTTAAGTTTAGTCATAATTTAGTCAAAGTGTTTATTTTCCTTCAGAAGAGTTAATAAGTTTAAATAAGTAGGATCAGTGGAAGCTGAAGATGGAGAATTGGGTGCAGAAATATCTCAGAATGCAGTCTAGATGGAAGTGGAAGAGGGGATCACAAATGTTGAGTGACCCAAGAATATAAGGAAGGGTTAAAGACTGTGGTAAGACCAGCAATGATGTATGGGACTGATACATGGGCAGTGAAGATACTGCTTGAGGAGAAACAAAAAAAGCTGAGATGGATGAGTGGAGTTCCAAACTGAACTAAATAAGAAATAAGAGAATCAGAGGAGCAACAAAAATAGGAGAAATATTCTAAGTCCAGGAAAGCAGGTTGAGGTGGTTTGAACAAGGGATGAGAAGAGACAATGAATATGTTGCTCACAGAGTAATGAGAATGGAAAAACAGAGGAAGAGAAAGAGAGGAAAGCTGAGGTGGAGGTGGAAAGACACAGTGAATGAAGACTGCAAGTAAAAGGAGGTTCAGTTCCATACTGTTTGGAGAAGGTCCATCAGAGCCATCGACACACAGAGATGTGGGAAAATCATAATTGGTTTGTCCAATTACTTATGGATTCTGAAAATTGAGAGACTATACAAATGGTTGTTACTCCTAAGTGGTAGTTAAACACCTTGAGTTAAAACTGAAAATTTGCACTACAAGCATGTCCTGATTGTTTTGTTTCAACTCCATTGTGGTGGTGTACAGAGGCAAAATCAATTACTTTTGGATGTCATCAGACGGAAATGATTAGAAAAGTCTCAGGTCAGGTAAATCCTTCACCATCTACTGTGTAACAGTATCTTAAGATCTTTGCAAAGAAAAGTCCTGGCCTAGTGTTGCAGGCAGATCTTAGATCAAGGCCCTTTCAGTGGCTTGACGATAGCAACCTAATGTTAGACTGAACTACAGCTGTGCTGTGAGATAAATCAACATGGATTTGAACATAATTCATGAAGGAGGCAAACGGTGAGTCAGCAAAAAACTCATTTAGAGAGTTTTTCAAATGAGGTGCTTTCAAAATGTCAATTTGATGGAAGGATCTCAGTGTGGTGAACATAGTGCTGCAGGTACAATAAGCCGATCATTTTGAACAGCCAGCCATGCGTGAACAGGGAAAAGTTCTTCTAAGGAAGCCAAAATGTTGAGACTGACTATCGACTCTACGGGTTTAAAAAAAACAAAAAACTGCAGAAAAGAATCACTGACTCCTTCCTGTAACCACAGCACACGTCTGTCATTCATAATGTTTGAACAGATCACTTTATCTTGGCTCTCACAGTGAGTATGTGACTTTTGCGTGTCATTGTGTGTCCGCGTTGTCATTCTAATTTGCTTCTGGCTCTTTTGCAGCTTCAGCTCGGCGGTGGAAAACGGACCGTGTCCCAGGTTCTCTCCTCCCAGCGGCCCGCTCTCCACAACGGGAAACAAAGGTGTTTACTTTTTATTAGGCCAGCATATCAGATGCCCTTGAAAGACAAAAAACACATTCTGAAAGAAAACCAAACATCAGAGGAGCATGATTCCCACTCCTTTTTTGTTTGTCCTTGAGTGTTAATTGTGCAACACAGAGACACATCCATTAGGCAGGCTTGTGTTTGATGTTTTCTGATGCGAGGCCGCCATGTAGGATGGTGAATAGTTAAATTCTAATTGCGTGAGGAATTTGTATCATTATAATTTACGGAGGCTTTGTATTCTTCCCTTTTAATGAACGTAACATGGCCATCTAGGATAAGAAGGAGCAAAGATTTTGTGAGTTTATAATGAACTGTGAAAGGCTTTTGAATATGGATGAGGATGCAAGACCCAAGGCAAGATGTACACAAGCTCCCCTGTTGGGTGTGAAGTTGATCCTATCATTTCCTTCCAAAGAAAAAGGCTCATTTGCTACAGAGTTTAATCCAGGTCTCCTAATGTGGGGCAGCTTTGGAAGAAGTAGACCAGAAGACAAGCCGTGGAAGAGAGGAATTCAGTAAATTAAAATTGTGACATTACAAAAGTTATCTTCCAATCATTTGAGGTCAAACTGAAAGAATTCATATATGCTGGATGTGAACATGGTTCGTATAGACCTTGCCTGAACCATTTTCATCTTCTTCCATGTGCAGAATCAGTATCACTTGAGATTATCATCCGCATCCATGCTTTGATGTTTGCAGAATCAATGGATACCCTGGTTACAACCTTTGAGAAGCTGAGAGAGGAATCACAGAGTCTGGGTTTGTAATTGTCCTGGATCAATACCAAGATTCAGGCTTGCAATGACTTCCTGGATTCAGCCATCAAACATTTGTCTGTACTGTATGTGTTGAATGTGTCGAACTTGTCGAGAGATTAACTTGTCATCAGAAGTAACATTCATGTCTTTGGGTACTTGACCTTTGAGACTGAGAAACACCTAAGAAGAGCTTTTGGAGTTATGAGGTCACTGGACAGAGGTATTTGGTGATGCCGATGCCTTAGCAGGAGAAAGAAGGTCCAAGTCTATAGGGTCCTGGTGCTTCCTGTCTTACTGTATGGTTGTGAGACTTTAGCACTAACCAATGACCTAAGGCGACAACAAGATGCCTTTGGTACTATGTCTCTTCAGATGACCCTTGGGTACAACTGGAATGACTTTGTGTCAAATGAATGGCTACTTAGGGAGACTCAGAGAAGGCGTAACACTTGCATTGTGAGGGAACATCAGCTATGCTATTTTGGTCATGTGGTGTGTTGTGCTGGGCATGATCTAGCATGCAGGTGCGTCAGTGTTGTGAACCCCCATGGCTGGAGAAGGTGAAAGGTGAAGGGGGCACCCATGTTTCACCTGGCTGTGGCAGATTCATTGTTACTTTTGAGATGTGAGGATTGACTGGTTTTCTGTATGGCTGATTGTCATCCAAGACCCAAGGTGGTTCTGTAGTGTGGTGGATTCAACAATGCATGCAATGCATGCTCCGATACCTGACTTAGTTTTAGTCATAATTTAGTCACAGTATCTATTTTTCCAGAGGTAAGTGAATAAGTTTAAAGAAGTAGGATCAGTGGGAACTGAAGATGGAGAATTGGGTACAGAAATAAGTGCAGTCTGGATGGAAGAAGTGGAAGAGGGGATCACAAGTGTTGAGTGACCCAAGAAATTAGGCAAGGGTTAAAGACGGTGGCAACACCAGTAATGATGTATAGGACTAAGACATGGGCAGTGAAGGTATTGCTTGAGGAGAAATGAAAAAAGCTGAGATTGATGAGTGGAAGAAGAAATGAGAGAATCAGAGGAGCAATAAAGGTAGGAGTTCAGGAAAGTAGGTTGAGGGGTGGTTTGATCAAGGGATGAGAAGGACGATGACTATGTTGCTCGAAGACTGATGAGAATGGACGTACAGTGGAATAGAAAGAGAGGAATGCTGAAGTGGTGGTGGAAGGACAGAGTAAAGGAAGACTGGAAGTAAAAGGAGGTTCAGGTCTGGACTTTTTGGAAGGTCCATCAGAAACATCGACCCACATAGATGTGGTGGTAGAAGAATTAGAGAGAGAAGATTTATATTCCTTATGCAGAAGCAGCGAGCACATTTGCCTTCCAAACAGAAGGTCCCCAGTCCAAGACCACCTGTGCTTCATTGCCCATGTAGATCTGGAGTTGCTTTAGGAAGGGCATCTGGTGAAACACATGCCATATCAACATGCAGATCTTCTGTAGCGACCGTGAGCAAAAAGTATCAGTAGGTAGGACACACCAGCCTTGCCTAATCAGCTGTGGTTGCAGCAGGAACACATGGAAAACATGCGGAGCAGGTGATCTCCAGGAGCAGGGTTGTGCGCCTTGCATTAAAGCATGTAGCTCAGATGGTTCACATTCTACTGGAAGTCATTTTAAATGTTATACATCTTGAGTAGAGTCTATCTGTGGTCAGTGCAGGTGATCAGACAGGTACAGATAAACGACACCGAATAATTTGATTTAAACAAAAACCAAAGCATGAAGTCAAGGGGATTCAACAGACAGCAACCTCTCCTAAGCAAAAAAAACGCATGTAAGCCTCTCTTAAGTTAAAAAAAAATCAACAATAACACACACACACACAAAAAAACCAAAGAAAAATGCTAGGAATTTCCAGAATGCTGTTTTTTAAACTCCAAGTGGGCTTCCATGTCTGTTTTACTGAGGAGAGGCAACCGTCTGTCTATTAATGATGAAAGGCTTGGCTTCTGTGTGACCTTTAATGAGAGGTTTTCAATTGTCTTTCACTGAGGAGAGGTTTTCATTTTTCTTTTCATTTGGTTGACATTGTTATTATCTGAACAATTGCACTGTGTTTTGAACAATAACACCACTTCCATATCCTCTGTGGTGAAATATGGAGTACCTCAGGGTTCTGTTTTGGGTCCTGTCTTGTTTTCACTTTATACAGCATCTGTAGGACAGATCCTGCGGAACTATGGCATTATATTTGACTGTTATGCTGATGACATTCAATTTTGCATCGTTGTTCGTAAATGCAAAAGATATCTCATATCAAGATCCTAGAGAATTGCCTGGTTTCGGTTCAGAGGTGGATGGCATGTAATTTTCTGCTTCTGATTCTTATGAGACACAGACATCTGTCTGATCAGTTAACATTGTCATTGGATGCATGTGCTATTCATCATACTAATAAAGCCAAAATCTCATTGTGATCTTTGATCCGACATGGTCTTTTGGTCCAAATATTAGAGAGATTACCAAGAATGCTTTCAACCACTTGTGTAATATAGTGAAGATTTGGCTTTTTCTGTCCATGCCTGATGCAGAGACACTGGTACATACTTTTGTTTCCTGGAGAATACATACTGTAATGTTTTGTTTGTTTGCCACAGGCTTGTATTATAGTCCAGTGGCCAAATGGGATTTTAGGGGCAAAGCATGTTTGGTGGTATGTATGATGTTTTATTGTTGATTCTGGTACTCTGGCATGTCCTGAGCAGGATTCAGCCGGGTGCCACTCTGGCACCCTTGGGGAAAAATTTTTATGGGTTACACAGGGGTCAAAATTTAAAAATCCTCCAATAATATTGAAACATATACCATATGATTTGTCTGATTGTAAAGATTCCAAAAAGGTATAGTTTGGACTATCTATGACTGAATGTTGTGGAGTTATGGGGCAAAAACAGCAAAAATGGCAACAAAGGTCAATTTCAATTTGTATAGGGGTCAAAAGTTAAAGTTGCTCCAATTTTGGTAAAAAGTGATGCAAATTATTGGTTGAGCTAATAGGGTTTTAAAAAGGAATAGTTTGCACCATCTGTTATGCT
>OMMV01173977.1:0-12764 GCA_900302635.1 Chatrabus melanurus | reverse complement strand
TGGTTGCTAGGGAAAAATCTTTCTGGAATATCTCAGGAACTACTTATGATAGACACTTTATGTTTAGTTCATATGAAAGGTCTTTGGAAGGGCCTTTATGAAATGTCAATTTGTTTGCTATGGTAACCATGGTTGCGAGGGACAAATTCTTTCTTTAATATC
Source organism: Chatrabus melanurus (assembly GCA_900302635.1). Taxonomy (NCBI): domain Eukaryota; kingdom Metazoa; phylum Chordata; class Actinopteri; order Batrachoidiformes; family Batrachoididae; genus Chatrabus; species Chatrabus melanurus. The sequence continues at coordinate 12,602 of OMMV01173977.1, read as the reverse complement.
TCAGCAACCAATTAAGATAGAGGCGTGATGTTAAGTTCATATGAAAGGTCTTTGGAAGGTCTTTCTTGATGTGTTATTTTGGTTGCTATGGTAGCCATGGTTGCTTGGGAAAAATTCTTTCTTGAATATCTCAGGAACTACTTATGATAGACACTTGATGTTTGGCTCATATGAAAGTTCTGTGGAAGGGCCTTCCTGAAATGTCAATTTGGTTGCTATGGTAACCATGGTTGCTTGGGAAAAATCTTTCTTGATTGTCTCACCAAACAGTTAAGATAAAGACTTGATGTTATGCACTGCTTCTAGTTTATTATATAACCCTGTTCAGGAAAGAAAAGAAGCAAGCTTGACACACCAAAACAGCACAAATCAGGCTTATGATGTTTCCATGCTTTTCAAACCTGTGATGGAGTTTTTATCTGTTGCCCAGTGGGAATTGTCCTGCACCATCAGTTCTCTGTATAATTTCTCTGTGCTTGCTTGGTCAAATGAATCGTTCTGCTGGAAGGGTCCTTGTTCAAGTTTGAGTTACAGAAAGTTAAAGCTTCAGTTCAAGTGCAGAGTAATACTTTTCACAAGGTATTTATTCATTCATTTTCGGAACCCGCTCATTCCAATTAAGGGTCACGGGGGGGGGCTGGAGCCTATCCCAGCAGTAATTGGGTGAGAGGCGGTGTACACTCTGGATAGGACACCAGTCTATCGCAGGGCCACATTTAGTAAATTGATTTATTTAATCTTTTATTTTGGATTTAAAACAGAAAATAAATAGGCTGAATGTAATTGTTGCTTGAAGAAACTATTCTGCGGTTGACTTAAGGGGTGTGCCAAGGGTGTTGCAATTAAAATTGTGATGTGGGTGGGGACACAGGCACACTGATATAAGGAGTTGGAAATCCAAGCACCACTTATGGCCCGTGGTCTTCCACATGCCTGAGCCCCTCCCGTACTCCAAACCCTATGTGCGTAAAAAAATTTTTTTTTAAAGTGATGATAAAATATACGTATGCTATGTTCAAATATGGTCGGGACTCAGTGGCTGGAAATCAGATTTGGGACCTCCTCCTGTTCAAGTTGATGAAGTCGGAGACCATGATTGCCCACAGCAAAGTTAGTGTTTTAGCGAGCTAGATAACTATATTAGCTATAAAGGTGGTGTAGCTAGAAATGGTTTGAGAACACAATATACAAGATAAGTCTGTGTAGGTTCTCAGTCATCCAGGCGAAGTTAAGCATCTTGCTGAAGTTTAGTCGGGTCAACTGGACTTCTTGTTTTGCTGGGAAACGTTTCGCCACTCATCCAAGTGGCTTCATCAGTCTGTCATCAGCAAAACAAGAAGTCCAGTTGGCCCGACTAAACTTCAGCAAGCTGAATATACAAGATATATCTGCTGGACGATCAAAATCACTTTGATTCCGAGCCCTTAGCTGCATACCAAAATTCCCCTAGATGACTTTTACAGTGGTGTTTACTCTGCCTAGTCATGATATGATTGCACAACCCAACGAAATAGGTGCTATTTAATCCTGTTTTTACCAGAGACATGAATTTCTTTCTGTTTAAAGACATAATAATGAATATGAATGCATCTGTAGTCATCTACAGATTTTTCATGAACCGCAGAAACATGAAAACACATTCAAAAAGAACACTTCTGACAACCCTCCTCCCTTCCTCTCTGTCTCCGTCTGGGCTTGGAAACACTTGAATACAATGTTCAGTGAATTGTTCTGGCACAGCAGCTTGGATGTAATGACTTCTGACAGCAGTGGAGACAAACTAAAGGGCACGTCTGTCCCGACAAAAGTATTTGTGAATCTACTCTCGGGAACCGCATTCCAATTCTGGAAATGCTATTATATGCAAGTCGCCATGAACAACCGCTGTACAAGATACAGATCTGGAGCTACTAAGTGAAGGAAACTCAAACTCGGTAGTGAAAACTGGCCTTACATTAACAACGCCACAGTTCGCTCACAACAGTTTGAGAAGTTTGGTGTAAAAGTGAAGAATGTAAGAAATGTTTCAGAGTAATTTAAGAGGTACAGTTTTCGGGAAGGGAAGCTCTGCTGCCTTTGTTTCTGTCTGACCATCATACAGCACCATTGGAATTTTGTTTCTACTTGTTATGGACAGCTTCTAAAAATGGTTAATAGGAACACAGAATGTTGCTGAGAATAGCTGTAAAGTCAGTTGTGTTGGCAAAAATTGTGCATAAAATAAAATGGATTGTGACATTCCCTGACATTGGCAGGGAAAACATAGGATTAATTGAGCCAGTCAGCCAGTCAATCAGTGAGTCATTGGGTCTGCAGAATTTCCATAAGTAACTCCATACAAACCTCTGCAATATCAGCTCTAAAAATTTGGGTTCTGATAGATACAAGTGAGAGCCAGTGAACCTCCTATTTTGGGCCATGCTGTCATCTTTTAACATGCACAATGTACATAATATAAAATAAAGACAGACAGGCCTATCAGGTTGCTTGAGAATCCTTGTTGCTACTCGCAGGGTCCTACTATCCATTAACACCATGTTGCTTGTTATGAATGCTGCACTTATGTTTCCAAAAAACCTTGGAAACTTAGGTGCAAAAAAACAATTCAGTCACTCAGACTTTGCAAAAAACTAACTGAAACAACCCATATCTTTCATTATTAGCTTGTGAAAGTCGTGTATCTTCTATTACTTCATTGTGGTGTTATCAGGGATATAGAAAAGGAAGTCACTGATACAAAAAAGTCACTCCACATTTGGTTTTCTTCCACATCTTAAGTGGACATAAAGTTGGATGATTTCCATTTGACAGTGTGACTACATAGAAAGGGACACTGTAGTACTGCAGTAGAGAAAGGTAACCTTTTACAGTCGTGTACTGTATTTGGAATAAGTATCTTGTTTTGGGAGAGAGTGATACAATATTGAAATGTGGGAACTGCCTCTTTTTTTCTACGCTGTAAACTCAACATGTTGAGCTTACGGTACTTTAGAAATGGTGGGAACCCAGAAAACGGGAAACCTTCTTTTCCCAACTAAACTTTGAAGTAAATACTGAGTTAAGTAATACTGTTGCCAAGTAAAGTTATTCACATACATTTGGTTTTACTGCAAAGATTACAGCAATTCATTTCCTGGTTTCCCAACATTTCTTCAATATGTTTGAATTTGCAATGTATATCGTTTAAAAAGGACATTTGTTATGTCCTGGTTGTGTCATAAAAATCTTAATTGGACAAAACTCAATGAATTTGTCCATGTTTATTAAAACAGTAAAGAGTCCCATGCAACCAAGTTGTTAGTTCATAAACTTTATAAATCTATGCAGTATATGGTGAGTGAAGACAAGAGTGGAGAGTCATGACACGACAACGGGGCAGAACTGTATCAATCTGTCCGGTTCTGGTCTCCCACATTTTGTAGTGGATTAAATAATTATTGGGTCTGTTTCAAATTTACACCTGTTGTGTTCAGATAGTATTTCTCCTAAGGTCTCTCACTTGCAATCTCACATTGCATTTTACCTCTTACTTCACAAACAGTATCAGAATAAGTTAACAAAATAACTGTCCAGATTTTAAATATTTAAATGCAGCAACCTAAATATTTAGCTAAATGGTTAGATACATGTATAACTAAAAATGTAGCTAAAATGTATCTACGTAAATATTTAGCGAAGTATTTCGTTAAACATGTGCATACATATTGAATTAAATATTTAGCTAAGCAGTTAACTAAATATTTATGTACATGTTTAAAAAGATGTTTTACTAAATATTTAGTAGCTACTAAAATATTTAACTAAATATTTGGTTAAACATGTATGTGAACATTTAAATATTCAGCTAAATATTTAATTGAATATTTATGTACATGTTTGACAAAATATTGTACTAAATATTTGGTATCTGCTTAAATACATGTTTAACAAAATGCTTTGCTCAATATTTAGTATCTACTTAAATATTGAGCAAAATATTTTGTTGAACATGTACCTAAATGTTCAATTAAATATTTAGCTGAACATTTAACTAAATGTTTGCATACATGTTTAACCAAATATTTAGTGAAATGTTTAGTATCTACTTAAATGTTTTACATTAAACATTTTACTAAATATTTAGTTTAACAATAACTTTTCTTAAGTTTAACATTTTAGCACAAATGATTAGTTTTCAACTTACATGTCATGAAATATTTAACTAAAAAATATGTACACTGAATTTTTTGCAGTCATTATGGCTAACTTTTTCCTCTTTATCATCTTTGCACTCTTTGCTTTCGTCACTGCCTTGGTGTGACGACACAATCGCAACATTTTATGGACCAATGAGATTTGCTGCTCGTAATAAATCAGCCCATCACTGTGCAGAGCGTCGTCGCAACACTGCTGATCGAGGAGTGGATGTGAAAAGAATGAGAAGAACTTTAGAAAGACGTTGGGAGATGAAATCTGCACATTTGCGTGTTTTTGTTCCCGAGGAACCGTTGCAGTCGATTAATGGCGCGCGCGCTGACGCATGAGAATCTTTGTGAAGCCGCTCCTTTTTTCCTGAGGAAACTGGGACAATAAAACTTCACACCTCAACATGAATGAAAATCGGATTACTTTGCGGCGCCTTATCGTGGAGAGTTTTCACGCCGCCGTGTGGAGTTCCTACAGCTGTCCTTGTGAAGTGTGACGTTTTGAGTGGCGCAAATGGAAAGTTGTACCATTTTGATGGAGCGATTATCGACTGTGATGTGTGTTGTGTTCACTGTCGGTCTGTGCGTCGGATCTTCTAACCACGGCCGTCGGCTGGTGTGCTGGCAGGCCATCCTGAAGTGTCACAGAGAGCCGGAGTGCCGTTACGCGTACGACCAGTACCTTTACGCGTGTGCGTCAGTAATCAGCGGCGAGCGGAAGAAGTGTCCCAGCCACTGCATTTCATCTCTCATCCACCTCAATCTGACCCAGACCGGCCCGGCGCTGGAGGACTGCGACTGCACCGCGGATCCGGTGTGCAGGAGCACCAAGCAGGCTATCGAACCGTGTCTGCCGCGCACCAGAACCATGGGCTGCACCGAGGCCCGCCGCCAGTGTGAGAAGGACCCGGCGTGTAAATCAGCTATGACTGATTATTTGTCTCACTGCCGGAAACTTTTCGGAGGGCAGAGGTGCTCGGAGGATTGTCGCAGAGTGATCGCCAGCATGCGCTCTCTTCCCAAAGCGCAGCAGCTGGACACGTGCGTGTGCGACGGCACAGAGAGGAACATCTGCGAGTACATAAAAGTCAGCATGAAAACTTTCTGCTCCGACTCCGCCGACAGGATCGCAGGCAGCGGCTTTTCGGACGACGAGGAGGATTCTGAGGACGACTATTTGGATCAGGATGATGATGCGTTTGTGGAAAACTCCAGCGAGTGCGCGCGCTGCCAGACTGTCATAAATGTTGCCACCGCTTTCTTGCTTTTAACCAGATTTCTCTGACAATAAGTGAAAAAAAGTTTTTGCCATTTTTTTTGTCATGAATATAACTTTTTTTGGATCATTGTTCTGTTTCTTTTACAAAACAACGCAGACGATCGTAGAGTGACTAAAATGGAACTCAGAGCGCATGCTTTCGCCAAGGTTTAATATTCCTTGAGTTTTGCAGTAATAACATATTTGAAGCACAGCTGAATAGAGCAGCTGCATGATCCATACTCAGTGTACAGTACTGTGCAAAAGTTTCAGGCACATTTATGAATGAAAAGCTGCTAAATATTCAACTGTTATAAATATGCAAAATGTGCAAAAATGCATGCAAAAACATCATGTCTTTAATTTCTTCTCCAATTTAAAAGTAAATCAAGTTGCATTTAATCAGGTTTTTACAAACATTTTACAAATGACTGATCAACAGTAATTGTCTTTGTGTTGTCATGTACCGTGCACGGTACATGACAACACAAAGACAATTACTGTTTGCACCTGCAAAGAAAATCAATCAAATAAATCAAAATTTTATTTGAAAGTGATATTTATTATTGATAAACGATTCCTTAATTGAATTAAAAAATACATTTGATTTTTGTTGGAATACGAATTTTTGGACGAATTGTTGGCAAAATGATGAAAGAAAACCTCACAGTAGAGTTTTTGCTTAAATCAAAGATCTGGAGTGTCAATATTTTTGCACAGTACTGTATTTTGCACCATAAAAATGCTTATCCTTATCCAGGTTTGCATGAAATTTCACATATTAATTGTCTGTCATGTGATGTGCCCGACTGACAGAGTTCAGCAACATCGGCTACTTTTTGCGAAACTGATTGAAATGTTAAAAAATATTCTGCATTGAAGCTGAAAAAACAAATCCAGAATCCACATTTAGCTCCTGAATAACATCCAGAATTTACTGGGTTGAACCTCTTGATAAGCTTAACTGTTCCTGTAATTTATGTGGAGATTGCATGGTAAATTTTGCAGAGTTAAATTGACTCTGCTGTGAGTGCATATGTGGGCCCCATTCAAAATAGAGTTAAATCAACCCTATCATAGTGTTGAATCAAGTCGATCAACTCTAATAGAGTTAATTTAGACAATGATAGAGTTGATTAAACACTGTTTTGAATGGGATCGTACGCACTCACTGCAGTCAGTTTAATGCTGCAAAAATTCACTGTGTGGCAGAAAATGTTTTGAGAAACTGCTTGACAGTCGAAAATGTCCAAAAACATGCCATTCCATTACCTGAAACTAGATTGCACTCAGAGAGCGCATACCTCCACCAAAGCCTAACTGTCCTCTGTTTATCTGTGCTTAACCGAGTTAATGTGCAGATGGGGGCTGTGTTTTACCAAAGTACACATAATGTGGAAATCGATGGGAGATATAGAAAATCCACATTTGACTCAAAATCAAGTCAACTCGTCCTTGACCAAAGGCCAACCTCTCCACCAAATTTAACTGACATCTATTTATTTGTGAGATATCCTGCTCACAAACAAAAACATTACCTCCACAGTGGTGATAAATGATCCACAGAACACTTCTGGATCCAAATCAACACATTTTATCACCTTTTTTCCTCGTGCTAATATTGGTCGGTAATATTGATCACTAGATTTTGTGGTGGTTGGCTGAAACCATTTTGTGCATTCAAATTAACAAACAAACGTTGGTGCTTACCAAGCAGCAACCTCCGGTGCTGGAAAATAAAGCCACAGCAGAAATGCCAAATCTTGCACTTCCTTGAATGGCCGCTTGAGGCCGACTCCAAAAGCGAGTCACTCCCGACAGAATCCGATATTAAAATCCCCAACTTTACAGCAGAAATAAACATGTTTACCGCCTGGAACAAAAAATAGTTTTGGTCTATGCAGCTAGTTTCCCCGTTCGTGAAACTGTACAGGTGGTGAATTTTTTTTTAAATTTTTATTACTCATCAGTTTAAGCTATTTTAAACCATAAAGGTATGAATAATGAGGGGTGTGGTCGCTTTGAGTGACAGGTAGAGGGTGCTGCTGAGTCGAGTCAGGGCCCCACTAGCAGAAGCTGTTACCTGCATTTTATTACAAATATCTCAGAAAATATGGCTTGCCGTGTGGTTAATTTTACGAACAGGCCATCTAAGAAGTCTGTGCTTCAATATTCTTGTTGAGTGAAATCTTAGTATTATTTAACCTTTTTAGTACTAATGGGACACATGTGTCCCATGTATCCTGTTGGGACATAAGCATCCCAAAAGCCCAGTATTGAAAGGGTTCATTTATATGTTATCGCCGTTAGCACCAGGTTAACATTAATTAGCAGGTAGCTTGGTGGCATTAGGTCCAGTGATGGTGCAGCAGTCACTGAGGCAATATGCTGGTCATAGTTTTTAATACCCACATCCGAGCCACCTGTTATAAAAACCACCGCCCAGTCCACAAAACATATGTGTTAAACAAACAGCCGAACCAGAGTTAGCCTGCAAGATGGGGGCGTATTCGGGTTTCATTCATCGTGCCCAGGTCACGCCACTTTTGGCTACACTCCACCTCTTAGGCGAAGTTAGGTACTGTCAAGATGACATTTGGAGCTGCCCCATTTGAGTTTCAAATCCGCTCTTCAGAAAACCTATGGGTGACGTGACAGAGAGTTTGTCTAGTGTGTGTGTGTGTGTACACAGTCTATGACACTTACATAACCTCTGTTTTGTCAGTTTGTGGATTGCCTGAAAAGGTATGGAGTATTAATATTTCAGGTGCACGTTCAGCTGTCACCTCGTAACATTGAAGGAACCTGTTTTTTATGTGAAGGTAAACTGTACAGAATATGGTATAAAATTATTTTTGTATAAATGTGTGTTCATCAGTAAGATATTTGCACTGCAGAGAAATGGGTGATTCCTGCTATTATGTGACCACAGGATAAAAGTGCCTACATAGTATATGTGTATACACATATTTCACATATAGTATATATGATGATGAAATAAAGCAGCTTTCTTTTCCAGAGACTTATAAACCTTCATGTATAAACCAAAGTTGATATGAGAGATTTAGTGTCTAAATCCCCCAAATGTGGAAGGAGCTCTTACAGTTACACATGACATTTTTAAAGGTTTGCACATTGTGGAAGTATTAATTCTGTTCAAAAATAATGTTGATTCCCCCTCTTGGGGATTTGCAGGACAGATGAAGCCAAAAGCCTTTGGTCAGTTTTGTCAGTGTGTGTGGAACATGCAAATATGAAGTGAGCCTCATGAATATTTCTGAATGTAAATGCACACTAAATTAAAAAAAGTTTTAAAATGAGGTGGTGTGATTTTTGTCTCGAATGTTAACCTCTTTAATTAGAAAGATTTGAATCTCACTGATTATTTACAGTCAAATGTTGATCATTTAAACCGTCTTCTTGTATTCTTGGTTCACTTAAAATGGATCAAAATGTTTTGGATTATTTAGTTTCTTTATAAGCACAAGTGACGGAAACATATATAAAGTTTTTTTCTGTTTTACAACTGGTGCTGTTAAGTTTGATTGATTTGATTAACAAAAATCTAATCGTTAACTAGTTTGATAATACATTTTAAGTCATTTATCAAGTTAAAACAACCAACTTTAATTGGTTACAGCTTCTCAAATACAGTCAAGTCCGTAAATATTTGGACAGTGACATAAGTTTTGTGTTTTTGCCTCTACACCACCACAATGGAGTTGAAAAGAAACAATCAAGATGTTCTTGTAGTGTAGACTTTCAACTTTAATTCAAGGGGTTTAACAACAATCCCGCATTAACCATTTAGGAATTACAGCCATTTGGTTGACACAGTCCCTTCATTTTCAGAGGCCAGAAGTAATTGGACAAACTAAATATATGGATTATTGTTCATACAAATCCTCACTTTTACAGCCAGTTTTCATCAGACAAGTCAGGGGACGGATACATGAACACTTCCAAGTAACTGTATATGTCTTGGACTTCATATTTACTTTGTCCAATTATGTATAGCCTCTGAAAAGTATGTCTTGTTTCATTTTAACTCCATTGTGGTGATGTAGAGTCCAACATTACAAATTTGTGTCACTCTCCAACTACTTACAGACCTGACTGTAATTAAGAAATGCAAACTCTAGGGTAGTGCATGATAAAGCTGTCTGGAGTATAGGCACTAAGCAAGAAGGAGGCTTGTAAAGGAAACCAAGACAATAGGATGTCTAATAACCCTTCAGAACAGCTTCACTTATATTATTTCAAGGATTCAAGGAGCTTTATTTGTCATACCCACACACATTTGCACATGTACGGTACGAAATTTGGACTCAGGTCCCGGCAAGTACTAAAAGAAAAGCAGTAATAAATAGGCAATAAACATAAGGCACTTAAACAAGAGGTAAAACCGAGATTAGCCGGCTAAAAACGCTGTGCGGAATGAGGTAGATAATAAAATATTGCACATGTATTAAATTGCACATGTTTAGATTAAAAGTTTAAAACATCCTCCTCTGAAATAAAGCCGCACCAGTATTTTCCCAAGATACAAAAATCCCAATGCAATGCACAAGCTGTGCTTTTATTTTGAAAATCTAATCAAACTAAATTCAGTTTGACATTAACAGAGAGTCTAACACTGCAATAAGTAGGGTTTTAAAGTAAGAAGTAAGAAGTTTTAGGTTGTTGCTAACTCTCAATGACAACCTTTAGTAACACTATAAAAAACAAATTAAAATCAAATAAATATCAATTAAAATTCAAGTGTTTTGTTGTTTTTGTAACATATTAATTTATTATTATTACCATAGTACTACCACCACAAACATTATTATTAACATTATTATTATTATTATTATTATAGCTTCACAGTATACTTTTTATGCATTATGTCAAAATTACCGCCCCCACACACATACACATTTGATTTTTTTCCTATGTCCATGCAATATGAACAAAAAAAGTACTTAAGCAGAAGGTGTGGTCAAAATTGTTCAGTCACAGTTCTTCTGTTGGGAACAAAGCCTTACTTGGTATTTACCAAATAAAATTTACAAATTAATTACCCAATTAAGAAGGATTATACAACTAAATATTACTTTGGTAAAAATCCCATTTTCCTCTTGAATCATGTTGAGGTGCCTTTATGAGACATATGATTTCTGTATGTGGTCTATAACATGATTTATCTGTGGTATGTTCATATGTAAGTCTAGTGGCTCAAGTCTCCATATTTACAAAACAACATCAGAATCCTTTCCTTCACTTGTGATGTGTGTTCAAGCAGCATGCTTCTTTTCACGGGAAAAGGACAGGCCCTCCAGTGCACTCTGGTTGGACGAGAAGTCAAGTGGCACCTCTATTATGGAGATGCAGTTTATAGACAATGGTGGAGCTGGACAATACGGGGCACTTCATTCACTGTGTTCTGCTGTCAGCCTTTTGATGGGGTGGGGGAGCACGGGGAGACGGCTTTCAGAGGACGACGGGGGACAGTTATGTGAGAAAGTCTAGTTCAAGCTGAAGAAAAGCTGACACATGTCCAAAGTACGAATATGTATGAGGATCATCTCCTTCTCTCAGAGAACAACATTCTAGAGTTTATTGTCCAAAATGTGATACATCAGCTATTGTCTGTGATATGATCTGGACATTAAATCTTACAGAGGCAGTGAAAGTCGATAAATCGCAACACATCGATCTGTTTGGAGCATTTATGGGCCTTTGTTAAGTGATGCAAAAGCCTGCCACTATCACTTTAAGAGAGCAGCTTCTGCTCCAACCATTAATAATTGTAATGCCTTTTTATTATTGTCGAGAATAATGAAGGGATGAAGTCATGTGGGGGCCCCCAGACCATACTTTACCCTAAAATGTTTTCAATTAACTTTTGGCGTCAGAGGAAAGTAGGAATGTCGTGTTTTTTTCCCATGCTGAAACAGAAAAGAGTCTGCTGGGGCCTTTGGTGCTGAGTCCAGAAGCTCATTAAAAATGCCTCGTCATAACTCAAACTGCTGCTCAGCCAACCTCTGCCCCTCCCCTAACTCTTTGGCCATTTGGGGTTACGCTGTTGGCAACTATACTTCAGCTGGTTTTTTCCCACTCACATTCAGGTACTTTTTCTTTAGTTTATTTTGTTCTTCATACTGTAGTCCTTAGACACCAGTATGGTGTTTTGTACTCTTTAAGGGGTTGTGTTAGTCATAACTCATTCTTAGATAGGTCAGGTTGGGGGGCATGCACATTGGAACCGCCCTGGGTCCTGGATGGCAACCACCCAGGTAGACAAGTGGTCCTTCCCTTCCTCTCCAAAAGTAACCACCTCCCTGCCGCAGCCAGAGGAAACTTGATCACCGCCTTTTGGCCTTCTCCAACCCTGGGGTCCTCAACAGCAAGGCAGCTGGGGGCTGGATCATGACTAGTGAAACACGCCACATAGCCAAAATGTCATAGCTGACATTTGTTCCCTCATGAGCCAAGTCTTCCTAAGTAACTATTCATATGGCACAAGGTCATTCCAGAGGTACCCAAAGATCCTCCGAAGAGACCTAGTACCAAAGACATCCAGTTGTCGCCTTAGGTCACTGGTTAGCGTCCAAGACTCACAACCATACAGTAAGACTATAAGGTGACAAATCTTATATAAAGGTAAAGATCCCATAGCCTTATGGCCAGTGGATGTTAGACACCCACCATTTCTTAGGGCACGGCATATAAAGGGTGGTGCCCATCTCCTCTCCCTTTGCCACTTTACCTTCCCCAACTCTAAAGAGAATCAAGCTCCCATTCACTGCTGGGTGGACAGAGAGAGTTTTCCAGTCATTGGTCCAAGTGGGATTCAAATCAGTGACTTTCTGCACCATAGTTGAATGCTCTAACCGCTCGGCCTCTCTTAGAGGCGCCCCTCTCTCTAAATCATACATACTCATACAAATATTTCCTCTCTCAAATACGTATAATGTCACTTTCACTTAATTGTGCAATAAATGTACATGTAAGCAAACGGGAATACGTGTGCACAGTGCCCTCTGAATGGATTGGAACAACCAGGCAAATTCATGTTTTTACGATCCAATAAAGCCATTTGGATTTGAGATCAAAACATTAAAAAAAGAGTTTAGGATGTCAGTTTTTATTTCCTGGTATTTACATCTTGATGTGTG
>OMMV01173976.1:0-12429 GCA_900302635.1 Chatrabus melanurus | reverse complement strand
TATTGTTTTTCATTAACTCTGTTGTCTTTTCTTCATCGTTTGCATTGCATACTGTTTTACTTGACCATAGAATCATGGGTATAAATGCTAAAATGACGTTTTGATGTATCTCGGAGGTTGAGATATGACCATGGAACGAATTCGGATGGTGACCATGTTGGAATCCAAGATGGCTGCCATAACCCAATAAGCTTTTTAGCTGAATATAATGACCCTGTGTTATTTTTAGTATCCCTGATGGATTCTTTGCCCATAAAAACCTGGGTATAGGTGCGAAAATATTTCCCGTGTAAAAATGACGGTTTTCGCTGTTCCGGAGGGTGGCCATCTTGGATTTCTGGGTCAGAATGTTGTCAAAACGTTAAACAGATGTCAAAATAGGAATCCTCATGGTTGATTTACCGCAAAAAGTGTATTTACACATGTCTCTAGGCCCTTAGGTTGAAAAGTTAATTTTTTGATATGGCGCCGGCGGACATCTTGGATTTAGCCCGCTAGAGAAAAATGCCGGAACTTTTTGGAGAGGCCTTGGGGCTAAATTTTTTATAAAAGGTCTCTAGAAGTCAAATCAATCGTCAAAACAGGTTAGCCAGAGAATGGTCACGGGATTGAGGTTTTGGACCTAACTATAAAACTCTGATTAAATACAATTCAGTTTTCTTATGAAATGCACGAGACCCCCCAAAGCTATTTTTAAAATGTGCAAAGCTAAGACATTTTTATTTATATTTAGTCATAACTAACTATTACACTTTTAGCAGCCTTTCATTTTTTTTTATGTACACATATATTATAAAGTTTTAATGTGCCTAAAACTTTTGCATGGTGCTGTGATTATCCATGGTTAAACTTTAAAGTGACTTTTTATTTCTGCTGTGACCACCGAACACCTACCTGCTCACTCCAAATGAGAGCATCAGCTAAATGTCCAAAATATGAAAAAATGTAAAACAGCTGTTAACTTTGAAACTGGCAGCAAATCTGCCAGCAGAGCCTGTCGGTTAGCTGTGCCCTGCAAGCATTATTTATATCTGCTTTATTTTGCACTATAACATCAAAAAGCCAGCTTCTTGCATGTGTAAAAGTGATCAAAAGATGGTATGCAAGTGTGAAATAATTCATCTGAAGTAACGACGTTGAAGCCTGCTCCGCTGCTGTTGCGACTGACATAAAACAGCTGCAGTGCGCACACAAAGCAGGATTGCAGCCCCATCCTGTAGGATGTATTTTTAAAAGCGAAAACACACAGGGACTCTCAAAAAAAAGAAAAAAAATAGTCTTAGGTTCACTTCACCTTTTTATGAGAGTCATAAAGAAGTCAGAGTGGTTTCTTCCATTCCTGCTGATGGACTGTTTAATGATGTTTCTGTGCTGACTCACCTGAGGCTACCTGTACTATTCAATCTAGCGTAGATGCAGCATCAAAGGCTTTTTGAATATCGGGTCTTTTTCTTTTTTTTATAAATGTGCAGATTCCCACTGTTGCCCATTTTCTTCCAGATAAGAAGCTGGCGCCCCTTTTTCAAGAGGAAGACCACCAACAGAGGGCGCTCATAGGCCTGGTGAGAGAATGACAATCCAGTTGAGAGTAGGGGCCCTATCTTGGCAATGTACAGCACATAGCAAGTGCATTTGGGGGCGTGTCCAACTCCGCTTTGCTGTTTCTGAGTAATCTGAGCACATGGGTGTGTTTTGGGAGTAATGTGAATGAAGTCAGATCATTACCTTTAAGAGCGGGGGTGCGCTTGAACCTGGTGCATTGCTATTTAAGTGGCGGATTCAAGTGCAAGGTTTTCTGGTGCGGAAATGGATCTGCACACAAAATACATAGAATTTTGTCTATTTTATGAAAGAAAAACTTGTATACTTTGGAAGTTTACAGCCCAGTGCATGATTCCACAGTTTGTAATGAATTCATCAACATGATGGTCCTGTAAAACTACGGGATAGTTCACCCAAAAGAATCCCATTTTAAAGTACATTATTTGATATTTAGACACTGGTAATTGTTTTTGCAGTGTGTTTGTTTTATGAATTTAAAAAAGTTTGCAGTGTGTTTTTTAAAGCCTTTTTAAGCTTTTTTTTTTGTACCTAGCTAGCAAGCTATATGGCCTATAAACCATCTGTCATAAACAGATGGATAGACAGATAGATGGTTTGCTAGGGGGACGGGTCATTATTCTGAAGGTCCATTGGTCTGAAAGTTAGGGTTAGTTAGGGTTTTGGGGGCTTGCCCCCAGTTTTACAAATAAAATCCTTACTTGTTGGGTATTTTATAAATATAATGCACATTTCTACCTATAGGACGGGTCCCTTAAAAGTAACTCTATTTTGCTCCATTTTACTAAGTTTGAACTGCATATAACCATTTGGGCCGATGGGCCTTCGGGCCGAGCTAAATAGACACTGAAAACATTTTTTGTAGCTTTTTAAAGCTTTTTTAGCTAGTTAGCAAGCTATTTATCAACCTAAAACCAACTATCAGCCATAAACGGCGAGATAGATGGATAGATGGCCTGCTAACTGGCTAAATAGACACTGAAAGCTTTTTAAAAGTCTTTTTTTTTTTTTTGCTAGTTAGTGCGCTGTTTATCAACCTAAAACCATCTATCAATCATTAACAGATGGACAGACAGATAGCTGGATCAATATAGTTCTGCATAAAAAATATTTGGCATGTTTCATTGGCCTAAAAATTTAAAAAAAAAATAAAAAGCTTCTACATGGCTAATATTTATAAATAAGACAAACACGTGACCATTTTTCATCTTTTAAAAATGCCTGAAACGGCATAATTTGATTTAGGTGACAAAACGACTTCACTTCTTATAGATTTTCCTCAAATCGAACGTGACATTTTAATTAAAATTCTCCGGTACGTAACACTTGTGCAGATCACTGGATATATAGTAAGACCAGTGGATATCTGTTGTAAAATGCTGATAGCAGTTTTACGTCGTAGTCCTCTTTTAAGGAGAAACTCTTGTAAAGTTTTAGATGAGTCAACATTTTTAGGTCCCTGCCCTGTATTTATTTATTTTTTTACTGAATGCTGTTTGATGGACAGTTTCATATCCGACAGCTTTCCCCGTGCTCAGCATAGTTTTTAAAGGGCCGTTAGCCTCGGCGTTAGCACGCTCTGTGCTATAGACCCACCGAGCTCCCCACTCCCCTGGCTGTCTTTGGACATACTGTCCTACCGCTGCCTTCCCTCTGTCACTTCTTCCATTCCTCTTTCACTGCTCTCCCGCTGTTTTTCAACCTTTGGCCTCGAGTGCTGTCCCACCTCTCACATCTGCAGGTTTCTCCTCTTCCTGCCTTTTGCTCAAATCAATTTTGGTACGCTGCAGTCGAGGGAAAAGCTGAGGTGAACTTAATTTGACCCCTGCTGCTTGCACAACAAAGTATGCCTTCAACACGTACGATCTTTTTTTTATTTTATGTTTAACTCACTCCCCTTTTGCATTGCAGACCGTTGACAAGCTTCGAGAGCATTTCAACCGACACCTGCCACGGCTGGGGAAAAAGAAGATCGACTCTCTGGTTGTAAACTACGTAGCCAAGCTGGTTAGTTCTGTGTAAAAATGGTTCTCACACTGAGTTTCAAACACCCCTGTTTAGGTTTTTGTAGGTACCAGTCTAATTAAAGGGCAACTATTTTGAGATGTTTTTGGACTCATCTTTTCACTCAGGACAAAAACAGTTTTAATCACTGCAGTATTGGTTTAGAAAGCAAATGCCGTCATGGGCTAAACGGCTACATGTCTGCAAGCATGGACAGGATCCCTACAGGGGGGTAAACGTGTGCATGTTTACCTCACAAAACGTCAAGAAACTTTTTAAAACAACCGATTATACATTTAGCATCTCTTGGCCATTCGGCGGCGCGCCTCTCCACTGAGTCAGTACAAGTTGATTGGAGGCGAGGCGCTCGGTCTTCTGCTTACAAAAGGAACGAGTTCCTTCATGTCACGGATTTTTCTCTCGAGTGAAAAGATGAACCCAGAAATATCTAAAGATATAGCCCAGGTGTCCGAATTTCCATTTAATTCTTTGATTAATGTAAAACACCGTAAACATGTCGATAAAGAACCAGATGCACATACTAACTTGGGTCCGCGGCACTAAAACAATTTGACCGGTTACACTTTACAACATGGGTATATTAATTAATGCAGTAATTAGCATTAATGCTTCAGTGTGTGGGATTTAGGGGTGTTTATTAGCAGATATGGAATATAGAATAATAATAATAAGAAGGGCCTTTATTGTCATTGTACGTACATATATACAACGAAATGTGTCCTCTGCATTTAACCCATACTAATTATAGTTGGATGCAATCCAACCACTAGGAGCAGTGGGCAGCCACAGTTCGGCGCCCGGGGTCCAACTCCGGATGTAGAGATGCTGCCTTGGTCAAGGGCAGAGAAAGGAGCATGACCCTAATGTGCATATTTTTGATGGTGGGAGGAAACCGGAGTGCCAGGAGGAAACCCACGCAGACACGGGGAGAACATGCAAACTCCACACAGAAAGGAACCGGGCATGGTGGGAATCGAACCCCAGACCTCCATGGTGTGAGGCAAGAGTGCTAACCACTGAACCACCACCGTGCTGCCCCAATAGAGCATTCATTAGTGTATAATTAGCTGCAACAAAGAATCGATGTGCTTTCATGAGCGTAGAATGAGCCCTTCATATCTACGTGGGAGCGGGCCCCCCTCATGGAGGCCGCCATGTTGCACCGCCATGTTTGATACAGTAGCCCAAAAGGAACATACTTACCCTGCATTTCGCATCTAGTAGGGCAGCCGGAAGACTGAAGGAAAAAAAAAAAACCTAGAGGAATCAGTGGTTGCTCCCTCATACACCGTCTACTGGTTGCTAATGCAGGCTAACGAGTCTGAGAGCGCTCATTTTTGTGAAACGGAGGATCATCCATATTGCTATTCACAAAAGAAGTCAAGGGAGCATGAATCCCCTTCGCCAAAGAAGCGAAAACGTAAGAGGAGGCAAAATCGTGACCGGCGACGGCATAATGCAGTCTGCAACCTCACCACTAGATGACACTAAATTCTACACACTGTAGCTTTAATAACTAAGTAAAAACCATTAAATGATTAATAATTTGTAACGATACTGAACACCATTAATAACTGATTACTAAACACAACTACAGTAGCTCTTAATTAACTGTTGGTTAATGCTTATTACTGCATTAACTAATGTCAATTAATTGTACCCTCAATGAAAAGTGTTGAGATTTGACCTTTAAAAATGGCAAATTTTGTATTTTGTGGCAATGACTTGGTCTTTATTTGCGCTAGAATCCTCAAACAAAAGCAAAAATGTTCAACAATAGTTATGGACACTGACAAAGTTTCCTTTAACTTTTTTTTTTTTTTTTGTCAGCAGTATAAATGATGAATGAGCTCACAGTGCAGACCGTCAGCTTTAATTGAATGGTAATTACATCAAAATTGAGTAAACGGCGTTGGAATTACAGCAGTTTTTTTTTTTGTGTGTGTGGTTCCGCGTTTCAAAGGGATCAAGTTTAATTGGACGATTGACTGCCCAGCTGTTTCAAGGCCTGGTGTGTGTTAGACAGCCAAGACAACAAAAGATTTGTCAATGTCCAAATACATATGGACCTAACTCTATGTGCTCGACTGGTTTGTTTTTGTTGTTTTTTTGTCCTAGTTTCACTGAAATTCTGAAAAGTGGTTTTTCAGTTATCGCTCCACTTTTTGAGCAACAGTCTCCAACAAAGCGGGTCACCATTTGGCAGGTTACAAATTAGGGCCAGTTGTGGAACATTTCCCATCCACAGAGCTTTGATTTTGGCCTGCCTGGACTCCAGCATGTGTGTTTGTGTTTATTTACGTCTCCACCAAGCTCGTCTCGACATCTGTAAAATCGACTGATGCAGTCCACAGCGTGTATTTGACCTTGACCCGTGTTGCCAGGTCACATTTATTATAAGAAACTTTGGGCTTCTGCTTTTGGAGTCAGGTCAGGTCTGGGAGCATGTGCTGCTGCCGTGCATCCACTGCACCACAGAACCGCCCCGGGTCCTGGATGGCAACCACACAGGCAGACAACCAGTCCTTCCCAACTAATTGAAAGTAGCCATCTATCTGCTGCAAAATTTGTTTCCAAATTACAGTTGCTGATTAGTGCTTTTTTTTTTTTCTCTCTCTCTTTTTCTCAGAGCAAAGTCGCTCCTTTTGTTATCAAAACCCAAGTCCCTCTGACTTTTAAACGTGCCAAAATGCAGACATGTTAAAATTAGCACATCGTCCGCCTTTACGCCACCCTTACTCGAGATCGAGCACTCAAACAAAACCAACACATCCAGCCCACAATCAGTACAACCGTTTAAAGAGTGGTCTGCTTTGTCGCTGGTCAAGGTCAACGACTGCGGTCACATTTTAGGAAAACACCCATCCATCAGGATTTATTAAAAACTGCGGAAGATACCAGCGCAAAAGCGGAAGCATATGGCAGCTCGGCTCCCTGCCACAAACATCCACAAGCTGTGACCTTCAGCTTGATCAATTTTCCTTTCTCTTCTTTCCTACCCATCACTCTGCCTTTATTAGAGCTAGAGAGTGCAAACAAAAAATGTCCAGGAATACATGATGTCATCTCCAACTTTTTGTTTGAGTGTCCCGTACTTTTTGGGAGGTCAAACGTAAAGATCATTTTTGAGGAAAATGTCCCAAAAAAAAGCAGTTTTCAGTCATAAGTCTAATAATTGCCTCGGGATGGTTGGGGGGGTGTGGTGAGGGCTGTCAGGGTCCCCTGACTGGTGCCCCACACCGCTTTCTGGGCGGTTGGGTTCTCCCCCTGGTCTCGGTGTGGGGATCTTAGCACCCGGGGGTGCAGTGGTGCTTTGGGGACGGCCGGCCTTTGCTCATGCTCGCTCTGTGGGGTGTTGGTCTCTGTTTGGCGAGAGGACTGTGGTCTGTGTCCTCTGTCTGGTGCTCATGGGGCGGCTTCAGTCCCGTGTGTGGAGTTTAGGTGCACTCTTTCGTTGGGTGGCTGGTCTGTACTACCTGCGGCTGCCTCTCGCCTTCAGGTGGGGCGGGGTGCTAGTTCTGTGACTGCGCATGTCTCGTCTCGCCGGGGTGCTTTGGGCTCTCTGCTACTTGATGTGACTGCAGAGCTCTGCGTGGCCGTGGGGCTGCATCCGGGTTTTGGGGCTATGTGGCTCGAATGCAGCATATTTACTATACATTTTTAAAATATTCTAGGTGCCCTTACCTTAGCCTAGCGGTCCTCCTCGTTGCAGTTCCGGCTGTCCCACAAAGAGTGTGTGAAGGTTGTTCTCTCTCTTTATTCAAGAGCATAGTTTTTCAGTTTGAGAGCATGATTTATACATTTCAGTCATTCTGTAAGACCCGTCACATCCTCCTCACTCAGATCATCATCTTGTTCTTCTTCGTCCCGTTTTACGGCGGTTGGTATCCAGCTTAATGGTGCGTAACCGCCACCTTCTGCTCTGGAGTGTGGATCGGACAGTCCCTCATTCAGATCAGTGTACAGAAGCGTGTCGTGTGTGTGAGTGTGACAGTGCCATCTTGTGGCCATAGATAATAACGCAGTATATTTTGACATAAAATATAAGTTGCAGGACCAGCCAAACAAGTAAAAAAACAAACAAACAAAAAAAAAACCTGTGACTTATAGTCTGGAAAATACAGTAATATGCAAACGTGTACCTTCATAGGGATCTGCTCCATGCTACCCAACATGACGAATGATATTTCAAAGTATTCAGTGGTGACAAGAAGTGTTTTATTGTGATGAATTTAGATTTCCCCGCACGCTTATATATCGTATAGCTGTTTAGCCAGTGACTGTTTTAATGTTCAAACTAAATACTGTACTGATTACATTCGTTTTCGTCCGGAGTGAAAAGTTGAAACTGAAAACATTTAAAAATAGGCCCCATGTTCAAAAATGCCAGTTCCCCTTTAAGTGTTCCTGTAAGAGAAATAAAAGTCCGACTGGTCTGTTTATACATCTCTTCGTTCAGAGTATACAGTAGAGGGTGATTGTACATGATAAAAGTTTTATTTACTTTATTTCTTTGTGGGAAGTGTTAAGTGACACTCCTGAAAGCAATCCTCACTTATCCGAGAGGCAGCGACTTCCCCCACTCGAGTTAAACGGTTTTCCGAGCTCACGGGACGATATGTGCTCTCGGGTTTAAAGAGGTTGCCGGCAGCCATCGGGTCACCGTTTATCCAAAACAAACATCAGTTCTCTGAGTAAGACATGAATCCCGAAGTCCTTGTCCCCCCCCCCCTTGTGCGTATCCACCCAAAGAGCAGCAGGTGGGAGCGGCACAACCAAGGCGACAAACCTCAGCGCTCCATGTCTGCTCTGCGTTTGGTGGCGCGCAGAGCCGCCGGATTCTGTAAAGCCGGTCTTTAGTATTCCTGGGAGGTAAAATCCCTTCACAGCTCGGAGCCGCTGAAAGCAGACATGCAGCATATATCAACACAACAGCATTAAATCAGGCCAAGGGTAAGGCTGGAATTGAATAGGAAGCAGGATGCACAACGGTTTGGGGGATTTTAGGAAATCGCAAATGACTGAGGGGGAAGAAAAAAGAAAAAAAAAAAAGACCAAAGAAATCCCCCGCGCTTGCAGCGGGATTGGGATGACACGAGGTTTAACCTGCAGCTTTGAGACTCAAAAGTCAAACGAAAGTGGGGGTTTTTAGTGGCCTTGCACCAGATAAACACGGCGATCATTGAACTGGAAACGGTTTCTCGCTCCAGGTCAAACCTCCACACGCAGGAAACGGCCTCCAGGTAGATTATGCTCAAACACCAGCGGGTTAACCAGCAGCTTTGAACATCAGGCTGACTCATGCTTAAAAACTCAGGGTGGCGCCGTTCGAGAGAATGAAGTACATCTCCCCCCCCTCTTTGTCGGCACTTATTGAGACTAATGGCTGCGTTGACACGGGGGAGAAGTTGGGGGTGAAATAGATAACAGCTCTTAAGAGCCGCGGAACTTCTGCTGTGATAGATTACGGCTCCGCAGTACATTATTGTCATAGTTATTTATCCCCCTCCCCCCGTTCCCGTTGCTGTAGACAACACAGCCAATGTCGGCGCGAAGAACGGCTCGCTCGCAGCCGAATGTGAATTCAGGACGACGTCATAAAAGTAATGGAATGATTTGAAAGAGGCTGAAATGTTTTTAATTATGCAGCGGAAAAGTTATTCGACACCCAAGGTTATGAAACGTTTTCCCGACAGGGGACCTACGCCGAGTTTATCCAGTCTTTGTCAGGCCGAGGCTCATTAAGACAAATCGCTGATTCTCCTTTTATTCTAATGGAAATCCGCACAAGGATTAATGCGTGGCGGCGCTTTAAACCTCTTGTTTGCCTTACTTTTTACTTCTGAGCTACATCTTTTTTTATGCATTTCATTGATCTTCAGGGACCTGGATTACATCAAGAACAAGCCCAATTTTCACGGTCGGGTTTGTCAGAAGTGAGCCCCCCACCATGCATTTCTCACACGAGCAACAAAGGTCAGCACAGATGATTAATAGGACTGAGTGGAGGAGGTGGATATCTCAGTAGCTGCAGATCAAAAAATGTAATTGCTGGTTGGGCGGTGTGGAGACGAACAGAGGTGAGATTGAGATCGTTCGGGCGTGTCCAGAGGGATGCAGGGTATATAGGGAGAAGGATGCTGAGGATGGAGGAGGTGTGTGGATGTGGTGAGGGAGGACATGCAGGTGGTTGGTGTGATAGAAAATGTAGAATACAGGGTGAAGTGGAGACTAGTGGCGGAGGAGAAGTTACAGTAAGATCAGGTGAAGGAAATCGCATTTCCTGTTCGCCTGCAAGGCTGTTTGAAGTGAGCTCGCGAGCTAAAGATAGACCGATACTGATGGTTAGCAAAACGGGGTGGGCCAGCGTCACGGTGTGATTCAACGATTTCCTTGTAGGACATTTTGAAGGATAACCTTCTGCAATCACTGTGGAAATACTTTTCAAATACTAACAAGAGCCCCGTCGTGTTCTTCCTCTGGTGGCTCTGGTCTGTTCGGCCCTTTCCAGAACGGCGGTCTCCAGAAAGGAGGAGTCGGTGCCGTCCATGAGACTGGATGTAAAGCGCCTTTCACACCGAACCCGGACTTTACGCCATTTTTGCGCTTACAAACGCGCAGAACGCACAGCTGCTTGCCCGCTGAGGAGGCAGAGTTTTCTACGCCACCATCTTTCTGTTCTGGCTGCTGGAACGAGTCCGAGAGTCACCGTGTTTGGTAAGACGCTGACAAATGACCAGTTTCTGCAGTTTGTTGTCTTCCGCATTGGGCTGGACGCCTCGATTCTGGTCCAACTTTGACCGCGGCACGCTGTGACGTATATGCGCGCGGCCAAAGTTGAATTTGGTTCAACTTTGACCACGGTGCGCTGGTGGCGAGTGGCGGTGGGCGTGCCCAGCTGAGTGGCACGCATTGGCGGTGTTTGCCACTTTGCTCGGTTACGCGTATCTGCGCGGGGCGCACCGCTTTGACGTAAAGTCCGCGTTTGTTGCGAAAGGCCCTTTAGTCAAAAAGGATAGACGTCAAACATGAAAAACCTGTTTTGCTGGTTCTCTTTTTCTCGTGAATTTCGAGATTCTTCTTCTATTTCACGCCGCAGTAGCAACGTACACAGTCTGTCTAGCGCACTTCCGTGATAGCGTCACGGCTCGCTTCCTCAGGTCCTGCTATTTTCTGATTCCCGAGGAGAACAAACATTTGGGCGTTCCGTTCCAGAAATGCGCTGAATGGTTCAAATTTCGGTTCTTGATCCACAACGGATCCAGTTCTGCCGCACCAGAAATGGCCTCTCTCACGTGGTCGAGCCGCGTATAGCTGGAGTGGTAATTTTAACGTCATACCCAGGATGGAGCAATTTGTTTCAGAGTCTTTTTGCTGAAGATTGAGAGACAGACGGGAATAACTGGGAATTGATCCCTGTACCCTGTAATTGGACGCGTTTCCCACTGAGCTTCGGTTTGTTTCTTGTGCACAGTGGAAATGATCACGCATGTTGAATGAATGAAAACATGAGAAAGCACGGTGCGGGCCTTGAACGGCCGGCTTGCAGGCCATATTTGGCCCCCGGGCCGTCACTTTGACGCCCCTGGTTTATGCTTTGAAAAGCCTATAAAAACGGTGGATTTCATTTTTCTACTGTTATCTGTTTAAATGTAACAGTATCAGTAATACGCAAACTTTTACAGACTTTTTTTTTTTAAATAATTTTTTTTGTGATGTCTTCAAAAGCGTAAGAAAAGAAGGCGCGTTAATCTGCACAGGAGGAATGGCAAAAGGAGCCTATTATTCAATCTGACATTGACACCTCTTTTATTTTTAGCCAAGTTGGTACATAAGTGAAGATAATTGAAATTCCCACTCTGGGGTCACTGTAGGACGCTGCACTGGCGTCGTGCGAGGGCCTGACGTCGGGTTTCCTACTGGTCTGCAGGATGTGAATGAGGCAGATTGTCTTCCTGTTATTCCACAGCAGGCGAGGGCGCGTGTGTGTGTATGTGTGTGTGTGTATGTGTGCAGATGAAGGAAAAAAGGGCACACAGCAGGCACATTTCAGTAGAATGCACGGCGTTTCACGAGTCACATGAGTCATATTTACTAGAATACAGGACGCCGCGAGCAGTACGGCGAAATGAAGTGTGTGCGCGTGCAACACGTGTGTGTGTGTTCATATCCTCTTCTGCTGGATTGGTTTTGTTCAGGGGAAATGAAAGTGGGAAGTAGGAAAAACGAACAAGTGCATAGCTGAAATGACACACTGACCCGATCGACTTGGAGATCAGAGAAAAACCACATTTCTCAACCTAATTACTTTCATGCACGGCGCTGGAGAACTCGTGCATTCATTCCAGGTTCAGTATAAAACCAACTATTTCTATATTAAAATGGTACGTGAGTTAATTTATTTAACATTATTATTAGCATTGCGAAATAGGGCAATACTAAATTTTCCTCCAGCACCAGTGATTGTCAAATCATTCATGTGTGTACGCCTGTCCATCTGGAGCTAGTAGTGCGGCAGATAATAGAAAAATCATGCAAAATGTGGTACAAGCACCAAATTTGGCATGAACAATGGCCAGAATCTACTCTTTCAGAAAAGCACGGTATCCATTCGAAAATCCAAGATGGCCGCCATATTTTCCAAGATGGCGTCCGGACAAATGTAAAATCCTCCAATCATATTGAAACATATACCATATTATTTACCTGATCATAACGATTCTAAAAAGGTATAGTTTGGACTATCTGTGACTGAACGTTATGCAGTTATGGGGTAAAAACAGTAAAAATTGTGCCAAAGGTCAATTTCAGTTTGTACAGGGGTCAAAAGTTAAAGTTGCTCCA
>OMMV01173961.1:0-10809 GCA_900302635.1 Chatrabus melanurus | reverse complement strand
GAGCCAAGGTAAAAAAAATGTTTTTTTTTTAATGATTTCTTTATCCTGAAAAGAAATTTCCTGTTGCACATTGCTTTGCTTTGGCCATTTTGTTTTCTGAAAAAATAAAATAAAATAAAATAAAATAGACCAATGGCGTGGTACTTTCACTGCTAAAATAATTTAAAAAAAAATTTCACTGAAAATAGGCCGATGGTATGTTACTTTCACTGCTAATAAACCAGTCGCTCAGTTTTTGACCATTTCAAAATTTCACAGTACTTTCCCCTTTAGTTTTATGTTGGTATTTTAGGGCATTTACCGTCATGCGCTAGTTATAAATAATAAAGTCATTAAAAAAAAGTCACAATATAAAAAAAACACTTTGAATAACAACCTGCTTCACAGATTCCACTTTATTATCATTTGAAGCCCAACAAATCCTTCTGTTTGGTGAAGATTCTCGCTTGGTAACCAGGAGCCTGCTCTCCGTATGTGGATTCCCGCGTTAGCTGGATTAAAGTGTCGACAATGTGGCATGGTCTTGAATTTCTCGGTTCTTCGAAACAGTTGTTGGATTAGTTGTCATAGCAATATATACATAAAGCCATACCTACCAGGGAGCAGGTTTATTCAACGTAAACAAGATTAGATGATGGACTTAAATGGCATTGTTTCAGGAGAGCCACCCAACCATTGAGCAGGCAAAGGCACTGAAGCACTTAAAGTCAAGACTGGATTCATTATGCAAGAACCGCCCATTTAAATCTAAATACAAGGCAGCAACAGATGAATTTACTTGAGATGCTGGACAAGGAATAGATCTAACAACGGGGTGTACAGGTTTCCAGGATCTTCACACCATGTCTTGGTATAAGTATAAGCTGTGCCATTCTTGTGAGAGGCACAGATTGTGATAACTAGAAGAGCGTTCCAAGTGGACAGAATCCTGCATGAGCGTCAAGATTCTTGTCACTTTCATTGTGTTCTGTTTTCAGAATTTAACCCTTTATAAGGCACTCATTTTAAATATTTGGAAATTCAAATTTTCAACCCTTGAGAGTTATTGGGGGATATTACAAGACTTTTTTTTTTTTTTTACATTTGTGACTTTTTTCAAAATTTTTCATTTTTGTGTTGCAAATCAAGGTGAATGGAGTTACCATATATGGTTCCTTGCCGGTCCGGGCCACTGCTGATTGGTCAGAAGCCATGATGTCACTATCTGTGAGATAGCCTGATCTTTGCTGATTGGCTGGCTGAAATCCACATGGCACTACGACCTCTCAGAGAGGCATGGGGAGGTTATTTGGATGTTTACGGAAGTGACTAAATATAGTTTTTCACCTGATAAAGGGTTAATTCTCAGACTTCATGTCTCTGAATCTGAATCCCTTACACTGACTCATTTTCAGATTTATGATTTTTCTGGCTGACTTTCATGCTGCACTGTATAATTTTAGTAGGAGGAGGATTTTTACCGATTTGCTTAATTTGTTGGCACAGTGTTACCCATTTATTACACCTTTTTGGCAGCATTATCTTGTCTGTCATCCATCTCACCAAGTTCTTCACCACCCTCGAACAGCACTTTTTGCTCTGCTGGGATGAACATTGGCGCCCTCTCCTTCTCCATTCCTCCAATCACAGAGTTGCTGATCATGGGTCCCAGGATCAATATATATATATACCCTAATCAATAACCACGCTTGTCTGAAATCATCTCGGATGAGTGAATCCAGCTTGTCTACTCAAATCTTCACTTGGGTTTGAAGAACCGCACACACAAACAAGGACTGGCGTGACAAGCGATCAGCATTTTCTAGATCAACCCACTGATCTTGGATCTTTTAAGCGATGTACGGAGAACGGGCCCCCGATGTACTATTATACTGATACACTTTATGTCGCAAAATTTAAGTGCTAGTTATAAATCTTATCAGGCAACTCTTGTTAAAAACCTTATGTGCTGTCCAGTGCTCGGCGTTCCCAAAACGCAGGCCCACTTTGTATCCCAAAGATGGAAAAGATGGTCACATGTTACAAGGTTTTTCTCTGGCATAATCTGCCTGTTGAGATGAGTGGACACACCTTTAAATCCAGTTTTATTCAGCTTAGTGAACCATTTACCCATAAGATTCCATGGTGAATCTTATGGGTTAAAATGCTGTCATGGATACACCAAAATTCATACATTGTCACATGACCACACCAGGATGTTCAGTATATGTCACTTGAAACACTACATAAGGACATTACCAGAACATTTAAAGGGATGGTGACACCTGTGTCACTATGGGTTCTTATGGGTTAAAGAAAAAAGATGCCATCTTTAAGGAATCCTGAACTTGTTCTGTAACAGTGTGAAATTTCAGATACTCTGACATCTTCTGCATCATTGGCTGCACCTGCATTCCAGCTTTCTCCTCACCGCTGCCATCACACCAACATAGTGAGGAAGACTGAAACCAGAATTTAAAAAAACAAACATCCAAGCTGTTACATTTCTTACCCTCCGATCTGTTTCTTCAGTTTGGCGCAGAGCAGCAGATCAGTGAAGAGGAAGACGTGCCGCAGCTTTCTGGCTCCTTCCACCAGCTCCACCATGAAACTGTCCTTCAGCAGCTGGCGGTTCTGTGACAACGACCACAGATAACAGCGATCGCTCATTAACACAAAGCTTTGGCTGTCAATAACTCACCGGCTGGCAATTAGTTCAATCCTAAAAGGGCACGTCGGCGACGTGTGACGCTGAACCTGCAGAGGTCAATCCTTTATTTTACAGCCAGGTCTCTCTGAAAGCTCTCGAAGCAGATAACACACAGACACTCAAAGATAAAAGAAACTCTTTTGAATGTGCTCAGGGCGATTTGTGAGAGTCGCAGCAATAAAATTGTCAAAACAGCTGCGCCCCAAAAAGCTTTATTTCTGCTCCTCTCTTTGTGAGGAAAACGCAGGAAAGAAACAAGAAAACGATTTTTTTTCGTGCAAATTTCACTCAAACTCAAAATGAATCAAATCGAATCAAAGAATCCTCACAATGTTGATGATTATTACATAATAATTACACACAATTACACAAATACTCTGAAAACAAAATGAGCACCAACATTCATTAGATTATAAAACCTTATTTTCTCATATTCTGGGTGACGCATCGACATCAGTTTGAAGGTTACAGTCAAATAAATGACGTAATGAAGCAAAGAAAGAGGGATATGTGGAGCTGTTTTTTTTAAAAAGCACTGATGTCAGACTATGTAATGAGGTATGCAATGCCATTAGTGGCCAAAAGGGGGCAGTAATACCATTTTCCAAAGGGAGTAGACAAAACACTTTCACATGCTTATGACTTTTTATGTGTATAAAAGGGTTAGATATGAGGGATGAGCATTAAAAAAGGAATAAAGTAAATTCTGCATTTTTAAATCGCAGCCAGGAAGCACAGGTTGGCAGTTAATGCTTATTTTGGTTCAATTAACCCCTTAATTTCACTGTTTTGTTTGCATAAATATATATTACAAAAAAATGTTTAAACATTTGCTTAATTTTAATTATTTTGCAATTTCAAAGAAAAATGTAAACCTATGCACTCGTGATATTTTGGTGAATTAACATTTTAAAAACTTATGATATATGAAAATAATCAAGTTTAGCCCAATTAAGTAAGTTAGGCAGTTAGTTATTAAAGCAGAAATTTTTTTTTCTGTATAAAAAAGGTTTTGTCATCATCGTCTGTTAAAAAAAATTGTGCACAAGTATTTTCTATTAATATATCATTTTAATTAATTAATTGAACACAAATAAAGAAAAGCCCCTGGCAGCAAGGCTGTGAAGCGTGACATCACTGCTGTTTACAGCCAATAACATCCCTACTTTCGTCTTGGTGCACGCCCCGTCTCTCCCCTCACCCCTGTCTCCCCCTCCTCCACTCTATCACGAACACACATTTGGTGTCATCACCAGAAGATACTGAAGCACACCTGCTGCTAAGATCTGTGCGGGGTGAGGGGGGGATTATGAGGCAGATATTTGATAAAGATCAATCGTAACCATCGAGATGGAAGATGTGAGGAAGGAAGTAAACAGCTGAAGGAGCAGGAGAGAGAAGGTCAGAAGCCCCGCTGGAAGAGACGTCACACTGAGCTCCTGCAACAGATTTTAATCACGATCGCCCACATAAGAATACGATCTAGCTTTAATTCCCGATTGTGGACATAATAATTCATTAATAGCGAGATAATGAAGCTCGTCATAACGACGGCCTGTGGCAGATCCTTTCCAGACGACTTGGTCTTTGTCCGACTGTCACACATTTGTCTCACGTGACAGGTGCGTGCAACAGAAGAGCGAACGCGGTGCTACATCTGTCCGTCCGCACACAACAAACCCAAGAGATTACACTTAAAGGACAAGTTCACTTTTTTTTTTTACAAGCCTCGTGATATCATCAGCAATCAAGCCTCTGATTGAAACAGATTGTAAGTGCAGCTTTCTGCTGATCTACATAGGTTTGGATTTTTATTCGACTATTCACTGTTAGATCCTGCTGAGAAAGCGTTCCTTTGACTGCGGCCGTAAAGAGGACTGCAGCAGCGTGTGAACTCGGTATTCCCAGCTAATGTTTGTCAAGCAGGCGCTCATCATTTCCTACCGCCCTCCATTCCTGAAGGAGAGACAGAGCAGGTGAAGAGCGACACCGCTGCTGTCATTGTAACCAAACTTTGATCGCTTCAGGACGGTGCAAAAGCCTCCCGGCTGCATTGCAGTTAAAATAGCAAGAAACACTTTTGCGCCCGTGGCTGCAGTGCACGCTGGGACTTATTTGTGCATCACGTTTGTTGCAAGCTGGGTTGTGCTATGCTAGAAGTGTTTACATGAGCCATTTATGGAAATGTTGTGCTATGATTCCGCGTCTGGAGTAGTGGTAGACCGAAAACACATCTGACATATGGGCTCGTCAATGTGGCTTCTGTGCTAGGACTCCCCCTGGTGTCACTTTACATGCAGATGGGTGCCTTAAAACAGTGGGAATGGGTGTTTTCAAACTCGACTTCTCAATACAAAAATTCAATACCTACCGCTACTCCCTGCAGTTGTTCTGATGCAAATATCCTGAGTAAAAACTGCTCTGACAGTTCAGTAGTTATGAAGAACTGACACAAAGCTCAAAATTTCGCTCTGGAGTCCAAACGGACATGATTATATCAAACTGGGGTCCACAGTATTTAATCAAACTGGATCAAAATAAGTGAAACAGAAGACAACTATGTTGGTGACAATTTCATAAAATTTCAGCTGAATAAGTGTAACGGTTCAGAAAATACATCAAAAAAATATACACCTGGGGTCC
This sequence comes from Chatrabus melanurus, assembly GCA_900302635.1. NCBI lineage: Eukaryota > Metazoa > Chordata > Actinopteri > Batrachoidiformes > Batrachoididae > Chatrabus > Chatrabus melanurus. The sequence continues at coordinate 5,477 of OMMV01173961.1, read as the reverse complement.
GCTTGGACCCCAGGTGTACTGGTTAGGCTTCAGGAAGAAATGTTAAAACTGAGAAACGACGCTGCCCATCAAGCCTTGGCATATATTCTTTCAGTCCTCTCCTCTAGTGATCTCATGATAAAGAGATAAGATAAAAGGAAGGATAACAGCCAGATTAGGGATTTACAAGCCCCAGCCTGTGTGGGAGTGTGTGGAAGTTCCACGCAGGGATCAAGAAAGACGGGCCACCGAAGACCTGCACACAACAGCATCTATTAACCTGCATACTTAACTTTGTCGTTAAATACCCTTAATAATGGTTTAGACTCTGTTTAATGTGCCGTTTCAATCCAGAATTTCAACAGAGAGAGAAAACCCCCCAAAAAACCCAATAATGTCGTAAATCTTATTGCTCATTCAATTGAGGCTCAAGGTTTGTATCTTTGGATGCAGATTCATGTTAAGATTTATTCCTCAAACAGCGATGTGAGGATTTATTATAGCGACCGCTTGTCTCTTGTCGCTGTAAAACGCCCACGGCGGCTGGTCGCTTTGCCGCTGTCTCTTGCAGCTAATCTGACCGCGGCTTTACTCTGGATGACCCTCCTGATGGAACTCCAGATGCACAAGGAACACTGTTCTGTGCAGTATCTGCAGTAAGCAATTTTTGTAGCATCCGAGACTTCCGAGCCTGAAATATCGCCTCAACTCAAAGGCCTGAACAGCGGGTTAAGTGCTATAGTGCTAGCACAGCAGCTGATGCTACCAGTCTCGTTAAATCACTCTCAGCCAGGCTTTCAGGTGGAAACTCACCTGACTCCATCAGGCGCGGCTTTATGAAGTCGCGTGTGCGACTCGGTTTTAATCCCTCATGCACACGGCTTCAGAACCCATTGACAGGGTTTCAGCAGTGAATCATTTGTTCACTTTTTGATTTGGGCATTTTTCTGTGCATTTTGTGCGTCTACCGCGGGTGAGTAGTCTGTGGAGTTACATGGCTCCTTATTTTGTATGTTCTAATCGTGTTGAACGTTACTGTTATCATTAACGACATGACATCCCATCGGTAGTCTACACGGGGTGTTTTATTTTGAAAATCAGATTCACTATGCTGTTCATATGTTGGCTTCCTCTCTGACTCCTCAGGCTCTGTGCAGTTTGACACATCCAAGTCTACATCAAAAATTCATATTATATGCGATTAATTTAGATTAATCAAAAAGCTTGTTATTAAATTGTTTTAACTGGGTGTCAACCCGAGCTTAAAGCTACAGCGTGTAGGATTTAGGGGTGTTTATTAACAGAAATGGAATAAAGCATTCATATCCATCATTAGTGTATAATTTCCTGCAACAAGGACTCGATGTGTTTTCATGAGCTTAGAATGAGTCCTACATGGGAGCGGGCCCCCCTCATGGAGGCCGCCATGTTGCAGCGCCATGCTGATACAGCAGCCCAAAAGGGACATACTTAGTCCAGCTTTCGCATTTTGTAGCGCAACCAGAAGACTGAAGAACAAAGAAGGGGAATCAGTGGTTGCTCCACTATACACTGTCTACTGGTTGCTAGTGCTCTCAGAACAAGTTTGAGAACCCTCATTTTTGGGGAAAATGGAGAATCATACACGCTTATCACAAGCGAAGGCAAGGGAGCGTGAATCCCCATCACCGGAGTGGCGAAAACGTGAAAGGGAAACAATATTGTGACAGGTGATGGCATAATGCAATCTGCAACCTCACCACTAGATGACACTGAATCCTACACACTGTAGCTTTAAATCGATATATTAGCAAAGAATATGTGCCTGCAAAATTAGCTGCACCTGATTTTAAGCTTCTCCAGGTAATAAAAGGACTCTGATGATGGACGCACGCTACATGTTGCAGCTCAGTTAGTGTAAACCCTCGAGCACATTATCTACTTTTTCTGTGGTGGGGTACAATATAATGAGGCCCATTGATTTCCATGAGCAGCTTTCATGTATCAGTCATAAATATTTGATGACTGGTGTGGAGGTCTGGACGGACTGGGATAGAATTAGGCCTCTGGGAAAAGGAGAGGAAGGTGGGGTAGCCACAGTGTGTTCATTGTGCATGTATGTGTGTGTGTATGGGCGTGTACGTTCAAAGGAAAACAAGAGAACGTGAGAGCAAAGAGAACAGAGGGTAAGAAAACCATATTTTGTGGGTTTGTGTGTGTGTGTGTGTGTGTCTGTGTGTGGAAAGGGTGCGGTAATGACCCCCCAGTGAGCAGGGGGAGGAGCCAACGCACCCTCTATTTATAAATAATTAACTTAGAATCTGCCACTCTGAGCAAACCGGTGGCTCATTACACGACATTAAGTACGGCCGTGTCACGCACGCCATCAATCAGGAGGCATCCATTTGTGTGCGTGAAGTCATCTCCCGGGATGAGAGGAACAGGGCGGGGGAGACGCTGGGAGAAAGTGTTGTGTGTTTTTACATTAGGGGTGATGTAGAGACGGCGCTACAACGGAGAGGAAAAAAACATCACCCTCCACCAGGAAAAACTGCCATTACCATAAAAGGACATGGGCCTGCATGAGGCTGCAGACCGGCGCCCAACGCCGTGAAGATGTACCCTCCTCCAAGGCCATTTAAAAGGCGGGGTCATGACATCATCAAAGTACACCAGAACTGGAAAGAGTGAAATTGTGAAAAAATCTCACGTTTCCTGTTATGATGGCCCTGCCCCTCATTAACCCTGGGCCTGTTTGGGTGTAGATGTATATGTTCTTTGTGTTTCAGGTTTTTGGCTGGGTGGAGCTGAGGAAAGCCCAAACAGGGAATGCCAATCCAGTTACCCTATGCCCCAACTCTGCATCAAAACACACAATTTTTATTTATTTTTTGTCCAGCATATCCTGTGGTGCGGCACATGTCTGACTGGGTATAAAATAAACTGTTGAGGAGATTTTCACCAAAACATGGTCGGAATATTCCTTCGGTAAATGGCGCCAGCATTCACCACACCTCAGAACCACCCCGGATCCTGGATGGCAAACATCCACTCAGACAACCGGTCCATCCTCACATCTTGAATGTAGCCATCTATCTGCCGCAGCCAGGTGAAATGCGGGCGTTCCATTGGCCTTTTTTTTAACACCTGCTGGCGTTCCATTGGCCTTTTTTTTACACCTGCTGGGGTTCCATTGGCCTTTTTTACACCTGCGGGGGTCCTCAACACTGAGGTCCCTACGTGATGGATCATGTTCAGAGAAACACACAACATGGCCTAAATGGCCTAAGACAGGAAGCACCGGGACCCTAAAGACTTGGACTTTGTTTTCCTGCAAAGGAAATCCCCAAACACTTCAGTCCAGCGACTCCATAAGTTCTTCCCAGGTGTCTCTTCATCTCAAAGGCAAAGGAATGTCACTGCTGAGATAAGTGAATCTCTCTACAAGTTCAGCACTTTCACCATGCACCGATACACTGATGATGGCCGAGTCCAGGAAGTCACTGAAAACCTAGATCTTAGTCTTGATCCAGGACAATCGCAAACCCAGACACTCCGACTGGAATGTGTTATGTGATCATCTTGCTCAGTTGACCCCACTGTAGTGCGGAAAGGCCCAATCACACTATAACGTTTACCCCAGCGTGTGGTGAACGCAGGGCAAAGTCGATAAAATTGGCCAAACGTCAGTAAAACTCATGTTACCGGAGTTTGGTAGCGAACCTCAAACGCAGCACGGCGTTCCACAACATGGTGCTAGCAGAGGTGGGCGTTAGCCAGCGCTCCGTTAGAACAAGTGGGACTTTTGCCAATGTGGGAAAGTGCGGGAGAGGGGTTCGACACACCACTGCCCAGTGATTCTGAGCAGGCAGGGCGAAGCAGCACCCAACATAGTTGATCGCAGCAGTAATTTAGGCTAGAGGAGGCTAGCGGAGGCTAGCGGATGCTAACGGAGACTAGTGAAGGGAACCTGGTCGTAGCGGAGATTAACTTTCCCCAATGGTCTCCAACGTAGCCAGAGGTATGTCGGCAAACGGTGAGAAATTTGAAACATGTTGAAAATTTTGGACGTGGTCGACGTTCATCAGCGGAGGACGGCGGAGCCCAGCGGAGTCTAGTGGACACCGACGTTTGCAAATCCTTTCGTCTAGGTTGGCCCAAACGTCTAGGTGAGATTGCACCGTAAATGATATCTCGTGGGTGCTGTGGAAGATGAGGGTGCTGTAGGAACATATTAGTCAGAGAATGATGCTGGTGGTGGGAAACTGAGGCTGAACACGTAGGATTTTGGCCCCTTCAATATTCAACAAGGGGATTCTGGGAGGTTTTTTTCCCCCTTCAGTGGCCGTAACACCCCATCACACTAAGGCACTGTTTCAAGCAACTGGCAACAATATGAGCAGGCCAGCAGGGGGCACGTGCGTTGAGAACCTGCTTATGTAAGGCGCGTCTGAGCGTCTCGCTCTTTACATGGAGGTTCTTGCAGCAGAAATGTGGTATGTGAAAGCCTGTAGTAGCTATTCAGGTTCCCGGGTACACAACTCTGATAACACCGGTGACAGACTGGCAGCCATTTGCAGTCCTTTTGCCTGTTAAAAGACGCCAACATGTGCCAAAATAGGAGATTCACTGGTCCTCACTTGTACCTATCAGAACCCATAATTTCAGAGCTGAACATGCAGTAGTTTTTAACAGAGTTACTTATGGAAATTTGGCGGCGCCACTCACTAACTGACTGATTCCATTAATCCGAATTGTAGGGAAAATCAGAATCTATCCATTACTTTTTACTTTGTACATAAACATACTGACAGGGGTAATCACATAACCCCACACTCCTCCGTTGGTTACCAGCGTAACTATGCGAGTGAAAAACAAACAATCTGAATGTGAATGCGATGGAAAAAATATAATTTAAAAAAGGCCAGAGATGGATTTCCATGAGCTTTGGAGGACAAACTCATTCTGTAAGAGGAGTCACGTTTAATTAGGTAGTTAAGTATCAGGTGTCACAAAAACAACCCGCAATAGAACTCTACCTCTCGGCTCTGCCTGTAAGATGGAACGATTTTGCTGAAGGCCAGTAAGCATTGGCGTGTATTTATGTTGTTCATCAGCTGCTTGAAGGAAAACGCTCACCTCTCCCTTCTTGACGGTCACAGACTGGCGACGGGACGTGCTCTCCTCGTTGATGCTGGACAGAAAGTTCTGCGAGATCCGCAGCGCGTCCTGCAGAAGCGTGTGGTCCGGGTGGCTGGAGGGCGTGTGTTTGAGCAGGTCCTGCAGCAGTAGATGATCAAACAATCACAAATTTAGAAAAAATAAATAAATAAAGAGAGATGCAGGAACATGCACACATACAGATATGCATGCTTCTCTCTGCAGATGCACGTTAGAAAACACACACTGATGGACGAGGACCTTATTAAAGAGGTGCTGTGTCGGCGCTCGCTCATACTTACATGGAGCACCAGTGTGCTGCGTGTCACTCTGTCCACCGGTTTATACAACAAAGCTAG
>OMMV01173955.1:0-13934 GCA_900302635.1 Chatrabus melanurus | reverse complement strand
TCCAATGAGTTTTGACAGAGATATGATTTTTTAAAGTGTCGCCCATTATAAGAGATGGGGATTTTTTTTGAATTTTTGATAATTTTTTGTGATGTCAGCAGAGAGAGTTAAAAGAATTTAATGGGAACATCCTTGGGTGATCACCTACCCATCACAAAAAATTCATGTTGATCTCTCAAAAACTGTAGACAGGAAACTGTTCAAAGACAAATAAACAAACCAACCAACAAACCCACGCCGATGAAAACATAACCTCCTTGGCGGAGGTAAAAACTGACTGCATTTACATGTTGGTGTTATGCATCAGATGGTAAACTGGATGTTCCATTTTTTTCAATGACAGGATGACAGAAAATTCCACCACTGCTGGTTGTGAGAGTGGCAGCGTCAAACCACTATGTGCCATCTAAAATTAAACATTTTCAACTTCCCCCGCTTGCTGCAGTGACAAGGACAAACTGTATTACAGACTATGCTAGTATATTATTGCTGCGTGCCAAATTCAAAACACTGGTTGGCAAATACCAACCTTGCCCGGGTGGTGGATGCAGCGACACGCAGCACCAGTGCCTGCTCCCAAACCTGACCTAGGAATACCTTTTCATGCAGAGCAATAGCGTCATTCCTTTTCCACACGCAGGGTCATTCCATCATAAAGAAGTGTCTACCCCAACCTCTGGTAAGGAGTCAGTCATTTTCTCTCTCCTTCATTAGAGAAAGGGGATCTCAGAACAACCAAATTTTGAAGAAAATCCCTAGAATTGTGCTTTTGTCAGTCTTAACACTGGAGGTGCGTTGCCAGTGCAAGCGTAAGTGAAACTAGAAATCACAACCACATCCTCTCTGGACTAGCACTAGTTATGGTAGTCGTTATGGTTTGCTTTTCTAACAGTTTCAGTAGAAACCGTACCACACATCGTGCCATCACACCTAAGTAAAGTGTAACTGTTTCACCTTATGGCCCATTCACACTCTGACGATTGGCCTGACATTTGCCAATGGAGAGTGAAAAGTTGATTGACGTCAACCAGCGCCGGGGTCCGCCAGACTCCATGGGGGTCATGGCGTTCGTCATGGTCCCGGAAAAATTTTCAACATGCTTGAAATCTTCGACGTTCATGCTGGAACGCCAGTAGGAGTTGGGCTCTGCTGCCAATGTGTCACTTCCGCTAGTACTCCATTGCTGCCCCGTTCGCCTCCGCTGGCCAACGTCGGAGGTCATTCAGTTCCTGGAGCCCGGAGAGGCTGTGACAGGAGTGTGAGCTTGAGGTCCTTGAGGTAGCGATCGGCTCCGCCGGGCTGCACTGCTGCTCCATGGAGTGCACTGCCGGTGTGCTCGTCCTCTGACGGCGAAAGTTGAACTGTGTCATGGTGGTTCAGTGGACCGTCGCCGGGCATCGGGCTCCGCCGGTGTGGCGTTACCCTCCACTGACCTACGTCAACCTGTGCTGAAGAAAATTTGGACCTCTGGAGCGAGCCTTCTTCGGCGTTTCACAGAGATTTTTGAGAATCTGCTACGTCGGCCAGCGTCAGCCACTTCACGTCATAGTGTGAATGGGCCATTACACTCGCAGCACAGCTCCCGCACATCCTGAGCACCGCAATGTTTCTCTTCATGCTGCACAGTTCATGCTGTATGCGTGATTAATGTCAGGAAAGTAATTTATCCTCTCAGTTTATTTTTAATTTTGTGTGGCACTGTTCATAATTGTGGCACAGCTTCCTCACCTGGACTGATAGTCTCCTTAGTCCCTTTAATGCCTTCCCGTTCACGCTGTGTGTCACTCTCTGTCCAGACTGTAAAATGGGCTGGTTCTCTCTCTCTCTATTCCTCTGGTTAAGTTGGCCTTTTCAGATGGGGCTGTTCTCTCCTTCATCGGTTCCCCTTAGTAATTTGGTTGCTCTCGGCTGGTTCCTGGTTTCTCCAACTCTATAGTTCAGCTGTCCTTTTCAGATGTTTTTGGCCAGGGCTGTGTTCCAGGTTGTGGTATGTCTCTCTAACCCTTGTTTTGCATGAGCTTAAACAGCACCTTTTTAGTTGAAGAATAACTTGCTTGCGCACGAGACAGCCCCACCGCGGCTGTAGAGAGTCCGTCATGTTCTCCCAGACAGGGCCCGGCCCTGCCTCCTTCCAGAATTACTCTTTAAAAGACTGGTGTCAGATTAATTTAACACAAAAAGCATGATAAACATCAGTGAGAGCTCAGAGAATAGGCTGATCATGAATGTGTCTCGTCCATCTGAACTCAGTTATTAATGCTGTTTGTATATTTGTGGAGTTACTAACTAATAGGTAAACCCTTTTTTCTGCCACAGGTCCTGCAGATATTGGATCCATTTTTTGCTCTGATGAATAAAATGATCTTAAATCCTATTTTCTGTTCCTCAGGTTGCCTTTTCTTTTTGTTGAATTTTGAATATCTGAAAGAATTTAAAATGCACTTAAAAATCAACAAGAAATTAATCAATTCTTTTTAATTAGCAAATGGTTTTTCATCCCACTATAGCTATCATACCCGCCATGATCAGTACCTGTTATTTCCTGTGCATGTTTGACAATTTTTTGTTGTGCTTTGTCTTATTCATTGTTGTCATTGGTAGTATGACCATAGCAGATGGTCCCCCCTCTGAGTCTGGTCTGCTTGTGGTTTCGTCCTATTCTCATAAAACATCCAGGAAGTTTTTCCTTACCACTGTTGCCATTGTGGTTGTTCAGGGGGTGGGTAAGGTTAGACCATACCCTTGTCAAGTGCCTTGGGGCGACTATGTTGTGATTTGGCACTATATAAATAAATTGAATTGAATTGACTGTGATACAATCACAGTGGACACAGTAAGAAACATTACATCATTCATACCAATAGGGTCAACTCCGCCCATTCCCTTACCTTAAGAACTCTAATATTTCTTTGTTATAAGTTGCTCTCAGCAGCTTTGTGAGGTTTTCAGGCGACACTTAGCTTGGAACTTGGTTTTGTAAATGTGTTCCTTGGTTTTGTAAATGTGTTCCTTGGTTTCACTGGAGCCCCTCTCAGTCACAAATGTGAGCTCCTATCTTCTTTTCCACAAAAACAAAATGTACTTTTTGCCAGTGGTTTAGAATTGATAAATGACTGGAGGAACAAGTGGACTGTGTAGGATATGCAAATAATAAATGAACAACACTTCTAACAAAGGTCAGGTCAGGTCTGGGAGCATGCACTGGTGCCATGCGTTGATGCATCTAACACACTACGGAACTGCCCTGAATCCTGGATGGTAACCACCCAGGCAACCGGTCCATCCCCACCTCTACCGCCACATATCACCTGGCTGTGGGAGTGATATGTGGGTGTCATCTTGGCCTTGTCCAGTTGCTGGGGTCCTAAACACTGAGGCACCTGCGAGCTGGATCATGCCCAGAAAATTACGCCATATGGCCATAATGTCATGGCTGTAGTAGTAATCGTTTGTTTGACACAAAGTCATTCCAACAGCACTAAAGGATCCTCCAAAGAGCCCTAGTACCAAAGACATCCAGCCATTGGCTTAGGTCACTGGTTATATATAGTCTATGCAGTAGGACAGGAAGCACCATGAATCTAAAGACTTGGACCTTCATTCTCCTGCAAATGTAACACCTCTGTTCAGCGGCCTCATGACTCCATAAGCTCTTCCTGCTTGCCTCTTGATGTCAAAGGTCGAGGAGCCAGAGACATTCATGCTTTGAAATGCAATCAAGTCAAGCCTGGGAGCATCCGGCGGTGCTGCGCTTCCCCGTATCCATGACACCACGGAACCACCTTGGGTCCTGGATGGCAACCACCCAGGTAGACAACCATAAAAAATGCAATGCAAAGTAAATTACGATTTACCAAATTCAAAATGCAGAGAGCACAGTAAAGGCCAAAAAGTGACACCTGGTTACTTTCATCAGGCACCAAAACAAGGAGACGCCTATTTATAAACCCAGAGATCTAGGGCCATTCCCATGCCTGTGCATTCACACTGGTACATTCTTCCATGACAACCGGAGAAGAGAATTGCACCTCAACACTGAGAACTTTGGTGGCACTGTAGGACTAAGTAGTTTTCAAAGCCACCAAGAAGAAGCGGAAGAACGGCATCAGTACTTTCTCACTTTGTCATTTGCTCATCAAAGTACCGTGCCATTTTTGTTTTTATTTCTGTCTCTCTCCCACATAAACTCCTTCCCAAACTTTCATAAACAGGAAATTGGTGCTTGTTGGAAATCATAACATCCACCCACACTCTTCCTGCTACTTCTCTTCATTTGACCAGTTGTCAGGCGAGGCATATTTGCATCTCTGTGGCAAGAGTTTGAGTTGCTTCAGAAATTACCTGGTCTGGAACCAAGTGAATGACCTTCAAATGTGGCAATCATGGGTTGGCCGTTTTGGCGATAGCTGTCCCTGAGATTACCGTAAGATCAATGTCAGTTGAAACGGGCTTTGATGAGACGATGGCAGCATCGTGGTACAGTGGTTGTTAGCACTGTTATCTCACTGCAGGAATGTTGACTGTTTGAACTAAACCTGGGTGAAACGGGGTCAATGTAAACTAAATGTTAACAAATAAATAAACAACATATTTAGCATCCATACAAAATGGTTAATGCTTAAATTTGCCTTTTCATTTCTTGGATACAGTCTTCAGCTGCTGCTGAGAGTCAAAACGGTCTCGGCCACCAACAATGTTTTTCGACTTCCATGTTATTTTCTATTTAGGAAAAGCCACACCGAAACTACATGTTGAAACACACAGAGTGCAAAAAGAGACAAACATGGAGAAGAAAAAAGATTTTGGTGAGGAAAACTGGGGAGAAAAATTACAGCCCTGCAGGCCTGTGTGTCCAACCACTTTATTGTGTGTCGAATTTGAGACCTTTCCACAGCTGACTGACAACACGTCTGACCTCTGGGTCTTAAGTATCACCGCACTGCAAGGCATGCAGCTTTGGAAAATATTATTAGCCCACGTTATTTGGTGGGCTCGTCTTTTTGGGCTTATTTGACCAAAATGTACATTGTGATAAATCCACTGCAGATTTTTTTCTGTCACAGGCATAAAATGAGTTCATGTGACGTGGTTGAGATTTTCTAACCAATTTAGCATTTGAGTCGATGCAATTCAGCTTTAACCCTCCTGATGTCTTAACATTCTGTATACTCCCCTTGTCCTCAGGGTCAAAAATGACCCACCCTCATTCAAGCCCTAAAATAATGCAGCTTCATTTAATTTTAAATGCCAAATCATACTAGTGTTAATGATGAACAATGTGTGTCTGTGCATTGATTCATGATGATTTGGACTATTTTTGGTCGCCAATTTTTCACTAATGTTGCCTGTTCTGTGATAGTTGAACATGGTTGTGTTTATTATTGGCTGAATATGAGCTTGTTGTGATATTAAATACGTTGATGAGATATACTTCTTGTTATTTTCTGGCATAGTTGACATACATTTACACAAATACAAAGTATGTTTGCTGAACATGTCTTAATTTTTGAATGAGGTACCTTTTTTAGAAGTCAGCAAAGTGGGCTAATAATTTTTTACAAAGCTGTATATGATCATAAAAATTCTACGGAAAGTTTATATTAGATTTGCACTCCAGTGTAGTAAATAATCGAAAGACTCCAATCAATACATAAAAGCTCTCATACACAAAGGGAAAAAAGTTAATTTAAGTCTGAAAGCAATCAGGATTAATGCAAACAGGGTGTGATTACGGAATGTCCTCGATTGAAGATATCTTGAAATAGGTTTAACTTTATGTTATCGTCAACCACGACTTTTTGTCCATGTGATGCGTTTCTCTTGGCATGATCCAGGTTCTTCAGTGTTGAGAACCCCAGCGGCTGGAGAAGGCCAAGGGGACGCCCATGTTCCACCTGCCTGCGGCAGATAGATGGTTGTGGACCGGTTGTCTGCCTAGAAGGTTGCTATCGAGGACCCAAGGTGGTTCCATAGTGTGATGGCCGCAGTGACGTGTGGCACCAGACCTGAGATGGTACTAGTGGCACGATAACATCATTTGATGCCTTTCACCTTACGTATTTTCACAGGTTGCCTTTTGAGTTTGAGCAGAAGAATGTTCTTCCTTTCTCTAACTGTTACTCTCAGACGATAATTCACAGCTCTGAAATTGTGTGCGTGTGAGTCCATAACTCAAAAAGTATTGATCCAACTGACCTCAACTTTTTACACAATGCAGGTTGTCATGGTGATTTAATCCTGCTCCAAGTTCTGGAATCAAATCCTAGAAATGTTCCCATTTTCTGAGAAATAAAGCCTTTTGTTATTTTGGCCTCAATCTCCGGCATCATGTCTAATTGTATGACTAATTAATTACTAAAGACAAAGTCTACCAATCTGCATGAAATGACCTGGATCAACTAATCAGCTCTTTGCATGAAAGTATTCAGTAGAACATAGACAGTTTATGGTTTCCTTTGCACTACTTCAAAATAAACTACAGTTCGCAAATAATGGCTCTAAACGAGTCCATTAGAACACTAAATATAAACTTTTAGCTGTATCAGAGGAGTGAAAGCAGCACCCATGAGCATTACTTCATACTGCTTTATTTTAATTCTACATCTCAGCTACCATCTCTTTCCAAAAGACACAAATCTTCATGCTCAGCAATTGTGAAAAATTAGAATGAAACAGTTCCCCATTAGCAATGATACAGACGTTTGTAGTCAACATTTCAGTAGCGACGACTCAGGTTGGCCACCGAAACCCAGTTCCACTATGGGACCCTACCATCAGAATCTACAAGATATATATAATATATATATATATATATATGTACATATAAAAGAGGCGGGGAAACCGCCTTTTCCCAGAATCATCCTAAGGTATCCTAAGGTATGGTAAGGTATGACATAGGCATAACATTAAAAGTCAGGCAATACCATCTTTATTTTAATGGAACAACTTTTCTCTGTCTCTCTCAACATATGTGTAGTTTTGAAGATATGTGTAGCGTGAAATGAGCTGATTTGTCAGTTTCTTTCATTTCCAAAGTCTAGGTCTGGTGACCACGAAGGCCTCAGCTGCTTGTTTGGTGTATGTCCAAATTTGCTTCAATAAAAATATTTGAAACAAAATGTTACTTCAACTATAACTGCACATGCATGTAGCAACTAACTAATTAACTAACTAACTACATTCCATTGTTGGACTACCTAAAATACTGCACCTCTTAAAAACTCTCACTGTTTCATCACGTATACTAATTAAAACTAAGTACCAAACACTCGTGCCATGCTGACATTCACAATAAAAGTACACAGTGTTTATCTGTCACTACAATCCACACTGTTTAGCGATCAAAAAGAAAAATGATCCTGAATGTGTGAGATGATTGCAGCAGGTAACAGGGCCTGAAAGAGCGGGTGCTGCGGCACTTCTAATTATCTGCTGAATAGCTGGTTTACCAGCCGCTTGTTACAAGAGTGAGTGAATGGCTGGAGGAGCTGAAAAGCTTCAGTTGGTCCCCAATTTTAGTGGTGCCTCCTTTCACTCTTTAGAACTGAGGAATTCCAAGAGCTTGCTGAGGCACAAGTGATCGGGAATGTGCCACTGCGAGCTGCTCAGAGGAAGAATCGTGATGAAGCATTTTGTCGAAGCAGACGGAACCACTGCACTGATGCTGCAGGGGTGAACCGTGTCACTGAGCGATGCTGATCAAACAGGTCTAACCAGGCCTGTCATGTACGCTGTGACAGACATGCGGCCTTGATGGCTTTATCCGCACCGAGCGAGAGATCGCCCGCCTTTGATGGCACCACAGCTTCACTCTGTGGTAAAACAGTTTAAAGTAATCACAGGTTAATAGAGCAGGCTAAGCTCATTCACGAAGAGGTCACCACGAGCAGACAGGCATCCTTCCCCCCCAGCGCTGAGTAGATCCATTACAAGGATCCTCCACTGAAAATCTATCTTTAAAGTGACAAATAACACCTGCAGGCTTGCACGGCTTCATCCTTGTATCTGGTATGAGTGGATCCCAATGAAAAGCCAACCTGGTGGTAAAATATAAACACTCCTGCAGTGTTATCCACTTCATGACTGTTGATCCACACGTTCAGCTGTTTTCCAAACAGTCACTGCATCACATCATTTAGTGCGGCAGATAAGCTCATACACAACCGGTATTGTCCATTTTATGACTGAAGCATGAAAGTTTCAACGTGTCTTCTACACACCCAAAGGCTTTATTTCAGATGTGGAGGCAGTTTGCATCTGACCTCAGGTGACGTTTGGCAGGATCCTGGTGCTTAGTGTCTTACTGTATGAATGCGACAGTCAATGCTAATCAGTGACCTAAGGCGACAACTGGATGTCTATAGTGCTGGGTCTCTTCGGAGGATCCTTGGAATAGAATGACTTTGTGTCAAACAAACAGTTACTTAGGGAGACTCAGATGAGGAGTATCACTTCCACTGTGAGGGAATGTCAGCTAGGACATTTTGGCCATGTGGCACGTTTCTCTGGGCATGATCCAGCATGTAGGTGCCTCAGTGTTGAGGACCAAAGTAACTGGAAAAGACCAATGGGTACGCCCATGTTTCACCTGGCTGTGGCACAAAGATGGCTACTTTTGAGAGGTGGGAATGGGTTGGGTGCCTGCCTGGGTAGCTTCCATCTGGGACTCAAGGCAGCTCTGTAGAGTGGTCGATGTGGCAACGCGCAACACCAGTGCATACTCCCAGACCTGACTTAAACTTTGTACCATATTGGCCCGAATAGAAGATGGTCCTGATTATAAGACGACCCCCTTTTTAAAGACATATTTTTTGGAAAACTACTTTCTGAAGACTAAATTTTGTTTTTAAAAGGAAAATGCATTTGCTTGAAAATAAGGCTAATAAAAACACACAGAGAGAAAAAAAACCTACACTGCATAAAACATAAAAAGTGGTGCAATAAAAACAGTGCAAACTGGACAACCATTGCTCCTCAGATCAAAGGGATTAAAGAAAAAAATCTGACAAAAAAATTTTTTCAGTCCAAGTCATAAACTGAAATGATGGAGAACTTTAATCCCTGAGATCATCATGTCATGTCAGTCAGTCAATTCTCCACAGGGGTAACTTTCTGCGCATGCTCACCACTTGCATAATGACGTACGATCAGTGACACCCTCCGAGGACTTTCTAGATGGGTAAATGTCCAAAAGGTCCTCAGAGAATCCCATGAAGGGACGAGGAAAGCTACTATGGAAATTTTAGAAGAGTTAAAAAAAAACTTTAACTATTTTGATGACCAGAAACAAACAGAACGTGGAGTTGTACTGTAATGGGCAAGAACCAGCAGAACCCCTGTAGCAGAGTTTGTTCCAAGAGGAAGAAAGAAGTAAAATGCGTACCATGCGGCTATTAGGCTTGCATTAAATGTCAAAATTCACTGTACAAAATCTGAACATTGTATCACCAAAAGTTGGCAGTGTGCCCATTTTCATTATGATTATAATATGATGCACATTATGGCAGAGATAGGTTCTAATACCATAACAAATTTGGCAGAAATCCAACCAAGATGATGGTTTGACATATTTACAGTTTAATGTTCATAAAATTGTCAGAGTGCAATCTTGCCACATTTTAATAGGGTAGACATCAGGACAGGGTTTGGCAGGATTATCATGAGAAATGTAAAGGAAATCCACTAAACTCTAATTTAGATCTAGCTCCAGATGGACGAGCGGATGCACACCGATCTTTTATCCATCATACGGTCCTCTTCCCCGCTGAGAAATAATATGTAGTAGAATTTGCTAAATCAGTGATTCTATTTCTACTTAGCACAAGGGGCATTTAATCTAAAACAAAAAAAATAACCAAACAATTAAGCCTTCCCCCAAGTAATAGTCAACAATTCAAGACATTATGGCTTCTGTTCACTTCAATATGTAGCATGTTACAAGGAACTAATCAATAACAAGTGAGGTGATAATGACTTTTTTCGGTGAAGACACATCAGTAATGATGTTAAAAGATCAACGTCTCTTAGATTTCTGCACTTCTAAGCTTTTCCATTAAACAAAAAAAAAAAAGATTAACTGAGCAGTGCCTTTAACAGTTAAGCGTTTTTCTGATGAATCGACATGTCATAGATACAACCTGTTTCAGCTGTAAGTTGACTGTGGGCATTGATTTCCTACCAGTGAAATTAGCTTTGCACTCTCCTCAGCACAATTTAGCACTCAATTTTCTTCCATGTTCTGCAGAGGAATTCAGATGACAGAACAGAAATATAATAGCTGACTGCGGCATGTCAACTCAAGCCCTGGTTCAAGTGGGACACTCAATCTGACTCAGTGTCCTCTGGCAAAGCAGATATCTCACGCTTTCCACTTTTAACAGATGTTCAGAGTAGATTATAAGATAGAAGATGTGACTGAAATCAAGATTTGGCTTCAAATACTCACTGGACACTTAAAGGGGAACTCAGGGATCTTTCAACCTAGGCTATGTTTTTTAGATGTTTTTGGGTTCAACTTTTCACTCGGGACAAAAACATCGCTAATCGGTGCAGTAATGAGCAAAACAGCTATACAATGTTAGTCTTTGGGGCAAGCTAAAAACATTGAAATAAACCACTTCTTGACACCACCGAATCGACGAAAATGTCCGTAGAAGTGTCTGGTAGCATGGAGAGGATCCCTACGGAGGTACAGATGTGTACGTTTACCTCAGGAAATATAAAGAAACATTTCAAAATGACTGATTACACAGGCAGCGACTTACCTTAGCCTTCTTCCCATTTGGCAACGGCACTCTACACTAAGTCTAAACAAGTTGATTTTCGACGAGGGACTTGTTCTTCTGTTTACAACAGGAATGAGCCCCTCATTGACAATTCATAGCTTGTTTCCACAAGATTGGTATTTAACAAAAGGTGCTGTTTACTGTGATATGTGTGACATCCTTTTCTGTTATATATTTTTATGATTGGTTTTTGTTTTTCCATTTGCACTAACTAGTAAATGGTGAAAATATATGTACCGGTAATCTTCAAATACTGAATTTGAAGATTTATTAGCAGTTTATTAGCAGTGAAAGTAACATGCCATTGGCCTATGTTTTCAGTGGATTTTTAAATTTTATTTTAGCAGTGCAAGTACCATGCCATCAGTTTATTTTTTCAGAAAAGAAAAAAATAGCAAAAGCAAAGCAGTGTACAACAGGAAATTTCTTTTCAGGATAGAGAAATCATAATTTTATTTTTATTTTTTTACCTTGGACCATCAAGGTCTCAAGGCTGTGATTGTCCTGTCTCAATACAGAATGATCCTTGACTCCTTCCCTCCACCCCCCCTAATGATTTCCTGTGTTATTTCTCCCTTCTCTTCTTCTTTTGATGCCCAACAGTGAAAATAGTATCTGTTGTGCTGTCCTCTGTCAAATCCATGTGGTTTCTGAGGAATTCCCTTTGACAACCAAATGTAAACAAAACCACGCGAACTCAGAGCCTCACTTTCATCTCACTGTAACAAACAGGGGTTTTCCCAAAATGGATGCCATGCATTCTCCATAATTTGGGTTCAAACCTGCCAGAAAAATGCTGATTGTGAGAAAAGTACAGGGAATTAAGTGCTATAACTTTGGTGAATGGTCAAGTAGGTGTCATTTGTTCTGTCTGTCAAAAATTATGTGGGAGCTGTAGCTAACAGAGGGTCAAAATGGCAAAAATTCTGTGGGGCTTGAAGCGTCTGACCTTTTGCAATCTGGGTATATGCACTTTAAAAGGGGTCATGTAAGCAGCATGTATGCAAATTTGGAGTTGCCTGGTGTGTGTGATTGCTGACAACACTGTGGCTGCAGAAACCTTGAAAGGTTTATATATACAGAAGATATATGTAATAACATTTACATATGCATTAGGAGTTGTGCCGACTAGTCGACCAGTCAACTTTACTTCTCTGCAATGGCGCTTTAAGCTTGACATCGACAAGTCACTGTTCAATACTGGGGAACTGACTGAAAACTGCCTTATACTTCCAGCAACTCTGCGCATGTGAACATGAACAGTGTGTGGGTTTAAAAAGCAAAAACTGACCGGAAGGATCATGGCAGTGAGTTAAAAGGCTTCAAGATGGCATCACAAAGGACTGCACGCCTTCGACACGTGCAGAGAACACGATAACGTGCGATAACATGCGATCTGGATAAGAAACGATTTTCAGTGCAGGAAACGGCAGACAACATATAACTGCTGGCCGAATTGGAAAAGCTTCAAAAACTTCACCAAGTGTAACCGGACGTCTTCTGCCTCCTCGTGAATAATGTGAGATTAGTACAAAATACCCACTCAGTTACACACACGTCAGGCTGATTCTTGCTTCATACGTCATTTCAGTCTTTTCTTATTCTTCCGCACTTAAACGGAACTTGCAGCATACAAGGGTCGTTGTTTCTACTTGTTTCTGTAAAAAATGTGTTACGAGCCGTCAGCAAAGGCATTAATTTTTGCGTATAGAGATTTTCGCTGTAAACTCCCTTCTAATGTGGCTTTATGAATGACATCATCAGCGGCTCGTCGACCTCGACGAGACTTTCACGACATAACTGTTGACTTTTAAAAAAAATCTGAACTCACGCAACCCTGAGTATGGACCAACCTAAACAGAAGTTAAAGAAACAAAAACAAAACAAAGAAATGCTTCTCATGCAACCAATGGCAGCCAGACATTTTGAACAGGACCGTCACAAAGACGTTCTGCGGCTGAGCTTCAATCAGGCTAAAATTCCAAACTCAGCAAATTATTATCAAAACAACAATTTCCACGTGGCTCTGTATTCAATTCAAAATAAAATTCACCACTGCCCACTCTCCAGTTTTACTCCCAGCCAGTTTCATCCAGCTTCCCAACGTCTCCCCAGTGAAAGACAGACACTGACTCCTCTGTCTGTGGTGTTGGATGACTGACTTGCCATTGTGGCCCCGCCATCTGACTCACTCCCTTCCCTGTCGCTCGGTAACGGCCCTGCTGGATGTTGCGTCCTGCCCCTGGGGCCCTGTGGTGAGTGTCGATGAAGAGCCATCTCTCTGGCTGCCAGAGTGGACCTCAACAACCTCTTACTGGGTCTGCATTCTGCTGCCTTTGGGGAGTTGAAGCTTTGCAGGAGAATTCAGTCCTATCGATTCTCCTCTCAGAATATTCATGCATGTACATAATTGTCCATGAAATGCACTTTGGGACGCGGCCTAGACTCAAGCATTTGCTGCTTTCCAAACGACTACTGTTGCAGGAAATTATAATGTATCTCTCTAAGTCCAGAAAAGGGGTCTGACATTTGATTTAGCATAAAGCAGTATAAGAACGTTCGCAAGTTTATTGCAGACAGACAACGATTTCCGTCCTGACAGTGACAGGGCATCATCCGAAGCCTCATATAACAACATATAAAACCATGAATGCAATAAATCAGAAAGGCAAACAAAGTGAAAACTCAAACAATATGTACGGCTGCCTCTCATGTCCCAAGAGACGTAAGACAAGCACACAGAAGCAATTGCGCGAGCCCATTTTCCTTGTACCGCAAGACAGGCGGAAACCACAAATCAAAAACTGTGAAAGACCACAAAATACTCCTGTTATCTTCTGAGCTGCTGACAGCTTATACGTCTTTATTCCCATCATGCTTAGAGATGTTTCTCCTGATTGATAACAGTCTTTAACAGTTTACATCCGTCTCAATAACCCATCACTTAACTCTGATGATGGCGCTGTACAAAATCAGGGTCGCGTCATTACAGACTAGCTTGCTGTTTGCGCGTGACAAATGGCATACTCTGCTGCATGCACTTTGAAACTTGAGAGAATAAAACACAAGAATGATGTCGTTCTCTTAAATCTCCAAAGCACAGATAAACCCCACAAAAGATTGTCAGTGAGTTGAAACGTGTGACCATTT
>OMMV01173947.1:0-10778 GCA_900302635.1 Chatrabus melanurus | reverse complement strand
CCACATCTATCACAACTGCAGTCTTCTGTTCCTTGTCAACCACCACTATGTCTGGTTGGTTGGCCAACAGCTGCTTGTCTGTCTGGAATTTGAAGTCCCACAGGATCTTAGCCCTGTTGTTCTCAACCACCTTCGGAGGTGTCTCCCATCGGGACTTGGGGACTTCTGATCCATATGCGGCACAGATGTTCCTGTACACTATCCCCGCCACTTGGTTGTGCCTCTCGGTGTACGCTGTCCCAGCTTGCATCTTGCATCCTGCTACTATGTGCTGGACTGTCTCCGGGACACATTTGCACAGCCTGCAACTTGGGTCCTAGCGGCTGTGGTATGGATCTGGTATTTAGGGCCTGTTCTTGTGCTGCCATGATCAGAGCCTCTGTGCTGTCCTTTAGCCCGGCCCTTTCCAGCCACTGGTACGATTTCTTGATGCGGGGCTATCTATGAGCTACCTATGATTGAATGTTATGTAGTTAAGGGGTTAAAAACAGCAAAAAATGTTGACAAAGGTCAACTTCAGTTTGTACAGGGGTTAAAAGTTAAAAGTTGCTCCAATTTTGGTAAAAGTGATGCAAATTAGCCAAATAACATGGCTTCCAATTTTCACTTTGAGCACGGAAAAAAGAAATCCAACATAGCTGAAAGAGCTCCCTGCATGATGCGCCGTAGCAGACATGGTGATATATCAATTAAGTAGACATTTGCCCAGGCCTAATAAAAAAATTGTCCACCACTTCATTAAAGACACCAATGAATTATGAAGTTACAAAACATTTTCAAATTATACCAAGAAAAAATGTATTTCTTTGTAGATAGCATATCACAACAAAAAGACACTGATCTGTCAGTAATAAATGATTATAAAAACCTGATTCAATACAACTGAATGTTATTATTAATTTCAGGATATCAAGACATTATCCTATGTAGTTTTGTCATTCCCCAAAAAAAGTATTCCCCAAAGTGAAAACGCAGTGTTAAAAGCTATTTTACATTAACACTAACTAGATGTTTTTAGAATTAATTGTCCAGCTGACCATTTCAAGGAAATTGGAGACTAAGATTTTAAGACTGTAAGAATATAAGAATAACAATTTAAAGTCTTTAATAATTTTGCAACTTGTTTCCCCCAGTGGAGATACCTCATTTTCAATGTGGCTGACTTATTGGAGAGGAAATTTGCCTGTCAAGATTGTATCAGTTTTATTTTAATATATATCCATGGCTGTTTCTCCAGGAAATTGCTATTTTATTTATTTATTATTTATTTATTGGTTTATTAGATTTAATAGAGTTTGAAAACGAAAAGCCTTTCATACAATATGACAGATCTTAGCAGAATTCCCCTTTCTTTGTTGTGCACATAGTCGAGATGAGCTGCAGATAAAGTCAAAAATTAGATTTCCAGACTTGGTGGCCTCAACTGTCTGCAACTTAATCATGAGGCAAAAGACTACAAAATGAGCTTTGCCAACTGTTGGCACTTGGCACGAACTTCATCACATCTTCTGAGCCATGTAATCTTTCGTCTGATCTTCACATTTAATCACTATGGCACAACCAGGGCTAAAATCTGGCTTAAGGTTTTGTTGAAAAACAAGCATAAGACTGGCTTAAAAATTAAAAATTGAAGCTTGATTGTTTGTCTGTCTGTGTGGGCTTACAATAGAAGAAACAGTGGTGACTGTACAGAACCATCTAAGGCAACCTTCTGTTGAGTGCTGCAGATACACAGACATGTGGAGATAGTGGTGTTAGGTGATGAGTTTGGCATTTGACAGTATCCTTTGTTGGCGTTGTTGGTGTGTGCTTTGCTTTAGGTTTTCCATGAGCTGTCATTTTACAGAGTTTCTTCTTTGTTGCAATTTGTTGTTTAACTGCTGCCATCAATCTGCTATATGCTGTCAACAGGAGTTATGATGTAGTCATGTTTAAGCCAAAAAGCAGCAGGCTCAGTGTGGGAAAATCCATTTACAACACTCATTAGTTTAATAAAAAATATTGATACTTAGTCCCACCTTGTCAGTAGCACACTGCAAGAGAATGTATGTAATATTGTAATGTATCACCATATTGATTTTTTTGTTTGTTTGTTTTTTTGTCCAAACCCTACTCAACACCATAAGTTACAAGTAGATTGAGAAGTACATTGATGCCCCAGCAGTACTTAAAACCCATTTTATAGATTTCCAATGTCTGTGTTATCATTTTAGTGTTTGGTGAACAGGTGAAAAACTGACTAAATTCTCACTGCGTTCTGTGGGCCCCATCATCCACCAGGCGCAAAGCAGCACACAGCGCAACGCAAGTGTTATTGGTAGTGTACAACCAATTGTTGCACACCAATTGTTGTGTTCTGGCTTTCACGCCAAACACCCACGTCCTCTGCATCTACTTGCGGTCATCTGTGCACCCATGGGCGTGTTGGGCTGGTCAGGCTAAGTAGATTGCCATATTGGCCATGAAGTGGTAAATGCCATATGCAAATGTTGAAAATGCTTTGATGGTCCTGAACACACTATTCATGGTAGTAGTAGTAATACACTGTTAACGACGTCAGTGTCTATAGACTTTTTAAAAGCATCTTTGAAATACAATTTGTTGTGGCTGTTTTGTTTGTGTGCTAAATGCAATGAATTTTGATTAATTTAAAACATAAAAAGCTCCGGACCACTGAGCCTTTGTTCATTATAGTTTCAATTTAATTAGCTATTTTTGTCGTTGCTTGTTAAAAATGACTGCAGTTTATCTTATTTTGGAAACAATTTTACAAATACAAGGAATATTAGTCATTTGTATTTTACTCCCTTACAATTTTTCAATTTATAAAAATGTATTATTATTGCAAAATAAAATTTTACTTATTTAATTCAACTTTGTCATACAGTAAATTGAGCATGTACAATGAAAAGTATTACCGTATGTGTTCCTAAAACAAGTGCAATCCCAGTAAATAAATAAACAAATACAGCAGTAAATTTACTAAAATAAAGATAAAAAATAAATAATGTGGTAATATGATCTTGATATAAGTAATTATAAAACACTATAATTATAAAAACAGCGAGTGCTCAAAGAATGCAGGTGGTGTGAACATCACAATAATCCATCCATTCTCTAAACCTGGTTATTCCAGTTAAGGGTCACGGAGGGGCTAGAGCCTATCCCAGCAGTTATTTGGCGAGAGGCGGGGTACACCCTGGACGGATTGCATGTCTATCCCGGGGCCATCACTATAATATTAATTGTAATTGTAAATGTTGCAGCAATAGTCGTGCAGGTAAGACAGTAGAGCAGAGTTATTGGGAGAGGAGCAGGGGCAGTGTCAGTGGGAGGGGGGAGGGTGTTAAAGTTCAGAGTTCAGGTGTCTTATGGCACTAGGAGAAAAGCTGTTCTTAAACCTGGTGGTTCTGGTTCTGAGAAGTGAAAAGAGTCCATTGTATGAGTGAGAGGGGTCTTTGCAGATATTTTGTGCCTTCCTGAGGCAGCGCTTGCTGTGTATGTCCTGTAGTGTTGGTAGCTGGGTGTTGATGATCCACTGTACTGTCTTGACCACCTGCTGGAGGGGCCTTCTTGTCTGAAGCTGTGCAGTTACCATACCACACAGAAATACAGTATGTGAGGATGCTCTCGATAGTACTTGTGCAGAAGTTGACCAAGATCTTTGAGAGTCTGGCCTTCTTCAGACTTTTAAAGAAGTGCTGACATTGCTGAGCCTTCCTCACTGCAGCAGATGTTTTCATAGTCCATGACAGGTCTTCAGTGACATGAACGCCCAGGAACCTGAAGCCACCACCATCAACAGCTCAATGCTGTTGATGGTGGTGTTGTGGTGGGTGAAGGAAGTCCTGCACTGGGACTTATGCTGAGAATACAGGTTCCCAGCATAAACTTTGAAATGAATTTAGTTGTAACCGAATCTTTATGAATACACTTGAAATTGGATCAAATCTGGGTTGCTTGAATCCATTTTTGATTTAAATTAGGAGATCAGGTGACATCAGCTTTGTTATTAATTGGTAATTATTAATCATTGTCTGACAAAGCCGCAAATGATAAATGGTTTAATTGGCAGTGTGTATGTGTATATGCATAGGCAAAGATGGTTTTAGTGATGAGGAACAACATTCTGTGTCATTTGTCATGCTCGAAAAGACAATGTGCACTTTTTTTCTTTTTTTCTTTTTTTTTGCTGTAATACAAGATCTGTAGAGGGGTGAATATTTCTTTACATAAAACATAATCTAACCAATAATAATGATAATTATTATTGATAATAATTTGATTTGTATAGCACCAAAACAAGGAGCCATAAAACAAAGAGTAAAAGTCCAAACATCAAAAATGTATGCACCATCTAAACCCCACTAAATTTAAATAAAATAATGCAACAGAAAAAAGGGTGAGTTTCAGGCATTGGGTTAAAAGATTCGACTGAGATTGGCTGTCGAGCACTGGTTCTCAACCCTGGTCCTCAGGGACTCCCTAACCTGTGCATTTTTCATCTCTCCCTCCCCTGCCAAAAGTTGAATAGCTCATTCAGATGGGCTCAGCCAGTCAAGAGCTAAGAGACACCTGAATGAGCTAATCAGCTTTTGGCAGAGCCTGGTCTAACATCAGCGGACAGATTATTCTACAAAGAAGGAGCACGATAAGGAAAAGTTCTACCTCCTGCCAACGTCTTAACCTTAGGAACACAGTGTAAGCCTTTATTCTGATACTGCAGGGCACGAGATGGCACGCGAGGTTCAATACGTTCTGTAAGATACGAGGGTGCACAACCATTCAGCATTTTATAAGTCAACAACAAAACCTTAAAATCTGGTTTTGCATTCAGAGGAACCCAATGAGGCGAGATTAATGCAGGTGCGAGTCGTCAAATCTCCGAGATAAAACTGTAGCAGCTTTATTCTGAATCATCTGGCAACATCTCCTACTCTTAGGCGGTAAACCAGAAAATGATACATTGGAGTAATCAATTCTGGAGGACACGTAAGCATGAATCAGTGTTTTGGTATCAGCCATGGACAGGATAGGTCTCATCATTGCAATGTTAGGCAAATGAAAAAGGCCGGTCTTAGCCGCCTGTCTAATATGCAGGTCAAAAGATAATGATGGATCAAAAATCAACTCGATTTTTTTAACTCTTGCACTATGATGAATCTCAAAATCACCCAGTGATAGTGTTAAATGATAATAGAGGTACCCCGTGTAGCCGAACCAATAACAATCATCCCCGTCTTCTCTGAGTTCAAAAGTAGAAAATTAGATGTCATCCAGTTTTTCACAGCAACCAGACAAGTCTTCAGTTCTGCCATCCGAGAGACATTACATGCACAAATGATTACTTTTACAGGTTTGAGATGGTACCTTGTTGCTGGCTTGACAGGTGCTGATTCTAAATAACCAACAGCAAGAGGAATTAAAGGTAGACTATATTTTTCAGGTAAACATTTGTCACTATTTTAAATTTATCATATGAGCTCTGATTTTGTGTCTTGTCCTTGTCATTGTGCGAACGTATACATTGCAAATGCAGCCCTGTGTGTGTTAGAGGTCCTTTGTGAGTTAATAAAACTTTAGTTATACGGTTTCATTGGATTGAACAGCAGTTTATCATAAGGACATTTAGTAGTATTTATCCTTAAATTATACAGTGCTATGGATGCCAGTATAGCTAAATGTAAACTAAACATTAGAGCCCGACCGATATATCGGCCAATAATATCGGCCGATATGAGCCTTTCACAAACATATCGTATCGGTTAGAGCCCGACCAATATATCTATTGGCCGATATGAGCCTTTCGCAAACCTGTCGGTATCAGCGTTATTTTTGCCGATATGAAAACTTTTATTTTACCTAATAAACAATGCAGAAAAACACTTTGGTTGTTGGAATTGGTGTCATTACATAAGTTGTTCAGCAGAGGGCGGTCTGACGGCATTGTTTACAATGCTGTCAAGCATGGGTGGGACTCCCATCACCCCTTGGTCACATTAGCTACAAGAGACAGAGGAAAAGTGACCAGCTGCCATTCATTTTCAGTTAGAGTGGGCACTTTACAGTGACAAGAGGTAAGTGGTCACTTTGCCGCTGGATAGGCGGGGCCAAAATAGATGAGAAGTCTATTTTATGCAAATGCTGGAGGAAGCGACACAGTGACTGCCAATCTGATTGAAGGCAGCGTGACGCTCATTGGTTGGTTGCTCGAACAAAATAATCCAAGATGATGGAATACGAGCCCAGACGGCTGTATTTCTGTATAAATCTAATATGTTTGGTTTAAAGGTGAGATGTAGTCAGACATTTTACATATTTATTCATAAATATGAACTATTTAACAGCTTCTCTTTATTTAAAAGAAAAATTTAGACACATTTAATATGCCTAAAACTTTTGCACAGCACTGTACATGCAGAATAATTTCTGAGTATGTTACAGATGTATTTTGTTTACAGCTAGACCATCAAACTGCGGCTTAATTTACAGGAATTAATCCTAGTTTAGTTCACAGTCAAATATTGCTCAGAAACCACAAGTGGATATTTTCCTCAAACATTTTGTCATAATTTCAAGACTAGATGAATGAAGCACAAAAGTGCTTGTGCACATCTGTCTCCGTGGATGCCAGCCTGTTTGCTCAGGGCATGCATTGATGAGTCTTTGGGTGACATTTGAGACGAGTGAGGCTAAATGTAAATTGCATTTTTATTGCATTATCTTTGGTGTCCAGTTTTTAATTACACTGGGTTGGCAGGAATTTCCTCCCGTGTTTGTGTGCTTCCGTGGACATTAAGCCGTATCTTAGGAACCTCTGGTCGTACAGTTTTAATCTCTGTGTCAAATTATTTCCAAGATGCAAGTTTCTATAGCCTCTAACGGATCGCTTTGGCTGATACTGAGGCATTACCATGGTGCCAACCAAAAATAACAAAATTCACCCAATATTCAGATCTCAGTAAAAGGACAGTCACACTTTTATAATTTGAACCACAAGTCAAGCCATGAGGTAAATCGTAGTAAATCTTGAGGTGGCATGTGGGGTAGGTCGGGGCCATTCGTGTAAAGTTGTCGTCACTTGTCATATGTTGTGGGTGTTGTGCCAACATTAAAATGTTCAGAAATGTGTCACCGCCTTGTTGCCTTAATAAAAAAAATCATGTAGCAAATCTCAGGGAGCCTGTAATGGGTTGAGATAGACTTGTACTCGACCATAGCTGGATGTTTCCCATGATGTGCCACGAATAGCTACAGGTAATCCAAGAGTAGCTAATAGTGAGGACAACCCCACTGCGACATCAACAAGCCTGGTGGAGTTGTCTCGAAATGGTTATGAGTTGTGTTTTGCAATGTCACAATAAGACCTGGAAGTTACCCAGTGTGCAGGAATTACCACAGTAGCATCAGGATTTTCAGCGTATATCTGCAATCGTCATGGTCCATCATACACCGCATTCAACTATTTAAGTTGTGCACTAAACTGTGCACTAAATAAATAGTTTTTATTGAAGATAGGGTACTTAGAAAGCACTCTTTTTTTTTTTCTTTTTTTTTTTAAGCGCATGTTTTCTAGGATTTGCGTGCCGGTCTCGCTTTGACGCATGATGCTTTGGTTCATGAAGCAGTACTTAATGCACACAATGAAAGCTGGGAGAGAAATAGCAAGCAGTACATTTGAATTTAATTCCTTTATTCAGGGATTCCACGTTTACAAAGACATTTGGGCACCCAAACTTGACGAACTATTGTCTTGTATTTTACAATGACACGTTTTCTGGAATTTGCGTGCGGGACTCGTTTTGACACAGGAAATGAAGCAAGGCTTCATGTACGCAATGAAACCTGGATTTACGATCAACTCAGCTGAGTAACCCTACCATCTTCTGAAACTGAAGTAAAACACCGCAAACGGTAGGTTTCTGTCCGTTAAGATTATGTTTTGATGCCAACTATTGCTGTAAATGGTGCGAATCTGGGCAATCCGGGTGGTGCGGTTTGATCCAGAAATGGTTCCAGAGGCACATGGGGCCTCACAAAGACCCCATGTGCGCAAATTAGGGTCTGTGCGCTTAAACGTTCCAATACAGTAAGTGTGTTTGGTGTTTACCCACTGAGGCTAGACAGCAGATCTTGTATTTAAATTACTCAAAAACAACTAGATTTTATTTGCTTCCATTGAAATTTCTTTCCCTGAAATTGTCCAAAAATTCCTGTTTTGACCTTTGACCCCTCAGCATCTCCCAGCGACTAGCAAGATTAATAATAATACTAGAATGTAACACTCTGTTGAAGCCCACTTGTGTTTCAACTTATGGTGATACAATACAGCAGGACAATAGGTTTCTCTGTTGGGAATAATTTGACTCCAAAACAAGACTAAATCCAAAACCCTGCTTTGGGACTAGTTTTTTGTGGGTTGTGCACCACAGGAAAAATTTGCCTGCTTATGAAACAGATTTCAGTGTCAGGAAAATATTGTAAGTAGTAGTAGGTTTTTCAATGGTTGTAGCAGCTCCATGACAATTCATTTTCATACTCAGCTTAACTGAAGCTCCTTATATTTAATGGTTCTTGCTCCGCTAGCGATGCACACTGAATGTTGTCGTAAAAGCTCTTATATAATAAAATATTGTATTTACGGCAATTTGAACCAATCTGCCATTCATTGCTAAATAGCAACGTGAAAGCCCCATTAAAAATAAACTTAATAATCAAGTTAGATTTGTTCTGTTCATGAGAAGCAGCTCTTTTAGTCCAGTGAGTGAAATCTCAGTTACCAGATGCTGTCACATGATGATTTGATACCCAGGGCTGCCCGCTGAGAACAGACTACACAGCTCTGTTTCTTGCTTCACTGCTCGGGACAGTGTTTGACTGACACTGTCATGATCTGCTAAGCAATAATAATTTGTGTCCTAACACTTGAAAATTGGCCCTTGCTATGGAGCTGGGAAACATACCAGGCAGTTTAGATCCCAGCAGCGTTTGTGATATTTCCACCCAGGTCGTAATATGTGTGTAAGAACAGGTCTCAACTTCAATCCTGAGAGTTCCGTTTCATTTCATTAGTTGATGCATTTACATGGCAGATACCCTCGTGCATCCTGTAGAGAGCCAAGACGTGCACTACAGCTGCACACCATCTGCGGTGTGAGTTTGGTGTTTGAACCTGTGATCTCCAGTTCCCTTTCTGAGCTCTCGCTGCTCACACTGGGGCTGATGGTACAGTTAAAACTGAGAATCCACTCAAAGTCTAACACTTGGCTCTCTTTCCTTAGTGTGCGTGCGTGTGTGTGTGTGTGTGTGTGTTCATCCCGCATGTGTGCAAGTGTGCGTAAGTGTACTTGTTGACTGTGTGCTGACGGTACTTAAAGCAACCTTGTTGATCAGCCGCTAGACATGAAAATACTGGCTATGAGAGTCATTTTCCGCCGTTAAACAGTCCAAACAGCCAGCTAAAGCTGTAACACTTCACGGCTGATTGGGGTCAGACAACAAAAAAGTCCAGCACTCGTTTTCAGTCATGCGTGGATGTGCTTTTCTTCCTTGGGGTTTAAAAAAAGACTGACGCACACTAATGTTTAGATCAAACATTAAAAATGCAAATGAATTGGAGCACACAGAAAGAAGATGCTCACAGGCTGAAAACACCTGGATTCTTCTTCTGGGCTTCTTCTGCACCACGTTTTCTGTCTCAAACCAACCTGGAGAATTGGTTCCTGGTTTCGGCTTCATAAAGCCTGACACTTTCCAGCTGAGTCCTTTACCAATGAGTATCTACTTGTTTTGTTTGTTTTTTTCTTGATTGGTCTGTTTGTCAGCAGGATTACTCTGAAGATTTTCAACCATTTTTCACGAAACTCAGTTGAGGGATAGATAAATGGTAAATGGACTGCATTTTAAAACACTTTACAATGATGCCTCACCTTCACCCATTCTCTCTGCCTCTCTGTCTCTCTCTCTCTCTCTCTCACACACACACACACACACACACACACACACACACACTGTCAGGGTGCTGCATGCAAGGTGCTCAACTGCACACTGGGAGCAACTTGAGGATTAAGGACCTTGCCCAAGGGACCTTAGTGATTTTCCGGTCTGACGGTGAATCAAATCAAGGATCCTCTCGTCATATGCACACCTCTCTAACCTCTGGACCATCACCTCCCCAGGGTGTGGGCGGAGAAAGCAATTATTTAATTTTGCACTGAATCAAGGACATTTTAAAGAAGGCTGCTTTTGTTGTAAAACCGTGTCAAACCAGGTGGCTGATTCAACACTTGATCCCGTGTGCTGCTTCATGATGAGGTAGATCAGTTTGGTTTAATATGGTTCAACAATCTTTTGCACCTGAGATCTACAGAGATGAAAGTTTTCCAGATATTCCCAGATATCCGTTTTTTTGTTGTTGTTGTTTGTTTGCTTTTTAGCTGAAGCAATGTAGTTTTCTGGGAAATGGATATGCGGCTGTTTTTGCAGCTTTGTTTGGCTTGTTTGACTGAGTGACTGACAATCTGACACAAAATGCAGCTAATTCAACAGGAAATCTGGTCAGGACTGTACTGTTCAGTATGTGTCTGTTGGATAAAAGTCTCCCCGACCTGATATCAGGGCATTTGTGTTTTGGGCATGTTTAAAAACCCAGAGTCACTGTGTCGTGTTGGTTATGCTAATCTTGTAGCTGCTGCATTCAACATCAAGGCGTCATGAGAATTCAGTTCAATTTATTTGTGCAACACCACATCACAACATAACATTGCTCTTCTGAAGTG
>OMMV01173936.1:0-10841 GCA_900302635.1 Chatrabus melanurus | reverse complement strand
ATCTAGATACCCAGAGGTCCAGCAGAGACTCCATCCAGTGTTCCAGTGGCTACAGCACTCAGACCAACACACCGTGCTGCTCTGAAGACACAATACCGTCACAGGGTAACACACATCAGTGTAGTGAGTGGAATGTATAAAACCACGTACTCATACAAGCACACAGTCCTACTTACAGGCAGTTCCACCACCAAGGACAGTAAGGCCCCGTGTCCATATAGCATTTGTGTTTCTGGCAGAAAAGCGCTGAGAGGGCGGCGAGAAACGCTTTATTGCAGTGCCTCGTCTCAGTGCTTTCTTCAAAATAAAAAGCGTTCCTCATGGGATTTGTTTCTATGACAACAATAAACGCTTAATGACTAGCTTATAATGAACGGCGATAAAAAGTGCTCACCCTCAGCGGGAACATAGCGTCTGGCCAATCTGCTCACAGATGAGGCTTTTTTTTGTCTCTGTTGTGATAGATTTTGTGTGACCTATCAGCTGACTGTAGACGGAGACGCCAAAAACAAGCTTCTTCCGTGAGAGTGGCAAGTTTTGCTCAGTGCGATTGGTTGCCTGGAAAGGCGCTGCAGTGACGTCACAGCATCTTTCTGACAAGTTCAGAGATTTTCAACTTAAAGCGCTCAGAGCGGCAACACAAAAAAAGAGGAGCGCTCTGCAAAAAGATGCTGGGTGTGGCTTTTTTTCCCCCCCCTCTAGCAGCCGCATGCGCTCCGTTCTCATTTAGAGCAACTGAAAAAAAGACACCACCGCTCAGTAAAAAAAAAAAAAAACACTATATGGACACGGGGCTGAATGTGTCTGAGAACACATTAAAGCACACACCAGCAAACAAAAACTCTGTGTCACTCGGTGTCATATTTGTCTTCCCTCTCCCCGTCTAGTATCCGACTATGACTATTTCTCAATGGCTGGGGATCAGGATTGTGACCAGCAGCAGCCTGAGTTTGACAAGTCCTCCACCATTCCAAGAAACAGTGACATCAGCCAGTCGTACAGACGCATGTTCCAGACCAAACGGCCTGCCTCCACAGCCGGCCTGCCCAGCTCACAGGCCCCCTACCCCGGACAGGTGATCTGCCCTGCCGGGACCTGTCCGTCCACACCCATCCACACGGGAGCTTATTCATCTACTCTTACAGGTACAGATTACACTGTCACAAATGTCTTTTTTCATGTATGGAGTTGGTTATCTTCATATTTAGTTTAGATAAGAATGATTTTTTTTTTTTTTTAAATCAATCAAGCAAAAACGTTTGCTTAACCACAGTCTCTGACTCAGTGTGAATAACAACTAAATTGTTAGTTTTAAAGAAGCTGGTGTTTTTTTACTGAACTGTGAGTGACATTGTGTTAAAATGGACAGATGTGTTTACTTTTATGGTCACTGGTTGTTGCACATTTTGCATGTTGAGAAAAAGAATAACAAAAGAATAGTAACAATTGCATTCTGATCGTTCTTATTTTTGTTCTGTTTTTTATTAATATTCTCCATTAGCTTCATATTTTTCTTAAAGCTACAGTGTGTAGGATTTAGGGGCGTTTATTAGCAGAAATAGAATATAGCTTTCATAACCATCTGTTCATTAGTGTATAATACCTGCAAAAAGAAAAAAAATTGATTTGTTTTCATCAGCTCAGAATGAGCCCTTATCTGCATGGGAGCGGGCGCCCCTCATGGAGGCCGCCATGTTGATACAGTAGCCCAAAAGGGACATGCATACTCCACCTTTCGCATTTTGCAGCACGGCCAGAAGACTGAAGAAAAAAAGAATAATAATCAGAGGTTGCTCCCCTATTCGCTGTCTACTGGTTGCTAGTGCAGGCTAATAAGTGTGAGGACCCTCATTTTTGTGAAATGGAGGATCAGACATATTGCTTAAGGCGAGGGAGCATGAATCCCCGTCACCAAACAAACGAAAATGTGAAGGGAAACAAAATCATGACTGGCAACGATAAAATGCAATCTGCAAGCTCACCACTAGATGACGCTAAATCCTACCCACTGTAGCTTTGATGTTAATGCTGTTGAAATGTGCTTGGTTAGTCGTAATGTTCATTTTTCTGCCATAGCTAAATGTAATTTATGTTCTCTTATTTCAGGGTCCTCCTGTTCAGGTCAGGCCTTTTTTTCAGGATCCGGCACCCATAATAGCTCATATTCTACAGGACACGGTCCGGTTATCGTCACGCCTGGTGTTGCTACAATTCGCCGGACCCCTTCCTCAAAACCTTCCGCCCGCCGTTCAGGCTCTGTTCCGGGTACCGGCCTCATCCCTATTCGTACTCCTGTGATCCCAGTAAAAACCCCGACAGTGCCGGATATGTCCGACACACTTAATGGGACCAGGAGCGCTGATGAGATGGCAGTAAGAGGAGGAGACGACGACTCGCCAACATTTACAGGAGTGGAGGACGCTAGCGCACTGCCAGTGGCGTCTTGGAGCGGTCAAGCTTCAGTCAACCCTCCCATCATGCCCCTGTCGAGTCAGCTGACCCAGCAGTCCTTTTACCATGAGCAAGATGGAGGGCAGGGACCAGAAGAAGCTGTAGAGACCAACATGCTCGTGGCCATCCGCAAGGGGGTCAAACTGAAGAGAACGCTCACCGACGACCGCTCTGCACCACGCATCACATGATGAGGTCATACGGTAGTTTAATAAACTAGTTATAATAGTTCCACCCTTAGCAATTCTCGTCCTACAAATTTTCACCTGCAAGAATGAGTCACCAGTAGTAAACGCAGAGAAAGGGCTTTACACGGTGTTAGCTTCCAGCTAATCACATTAGCACTGACGAGTTCCTCAATTGCTTGTTGTATTAAAGTACATGTAAAACCCGGGTTAGTTAAAATAATATTGTATATATTTGGACCCGTAGTGAATCACAGGCACATTTCGAACACAGTGAGCTCCTCTCCTTTCCAAAAGAAGTCATAATTCCTTCAATAGGTCCTGAGATTCAGGATTTGGCCGAAACACTAAAACGTCTATTGGAATGTTCGCCCTTAGCTTTGTAATATAAGAATAAAAAAAAAACAAGAGGATCTTTTTGTTCATGGTTGTGTTAAAATTGCACATTAAAGAAGTTCCTCGCACAGCTTCTCCTGATAGCAGAGGATCTGGAACTATGAGCAGAAAGCACTGTACATTTTCTGTACAAACACTCGGTGTGTAGCGTGTGCTTTCTAACACCGCGGCACAAACGAGCATAATGATCGCGCCGCGTTTTGGCAGAAGTAACTAGAGAAAGTACAACACAACATCAAAGAGCAATATTTTGTGCTCAGGGATGTGTCGGCCCCGCTGCTCGGGTTTGGTTGGCGCCATTTGGCATCTCCCGTCGAACTGAAGTGACTGCGTATTTGGAGGGATGCAGACTGGGTTTGGGGGTTTTCGACTGTCAAAGCTGTGATGCAGAGTGTGAGCATCCATAATGACGCAATACCGGTGAGCGAAAAGGCAACGGCAAAAGAACTGGGGGGGTTGCAGCCCGATTGTCACTCGAGTAAAACTTGAGAATGTGACTTCATTGTGATTGATTCTGTCATTTTAAGAGACTGTTATTTTGTTTTCTGTGTTTTGGACTTGTCGCATAAATGGGGTCTGTTCAGGTTGTTGCTGAGGAGAGTTTTTGGTGCTTTTGGCTTTAGATCTGCAACGTTTGCTCCCGTTCCTCCTCAGTGCCGAAATCATCCACTTGCCTCTTTAAACAGGATGTTTAAAGCGACTGTCGCACACACACCATCAACTTGTGAGTCGAGTTTGTGTTTTTCTGTGTTAATAATATATAATCTGCAATATCTACATGCTGAGCTTTGTAGAACGCCTTCAGTGTTTGCAATTCCTGTATATATTAGTTCTTATAGAGAGTATACGCCCCCTAGTTTACGTAGTGTTCATCAGCCATACTGCAAACTGCTGTGCATTGCTCATTACATCACTAATAGTGTCAGAGTACAGATAGGTTTCAAAACCCAGTGATAATGCAAATTTAAATAACTATTTTCTACAATATAGCACCTTCCATGTTCTGAGTATAGGTTGTATTTATGTTGCAAAATAGGTTTTAAAAGGTTCGAGTTGTGCATTGAGTTTGCAATGACGTATAATTTTTTTTTAATGGTTTTGTGTGATTGTTATAGTGAACATTTATGGATTTTTTTAAACACACGCAGTATGCTTGCAAATTTCCTTTTGAGTTTCGCCTTCTAATTGTATAATTGTTTTCTTTTCTTGCAAAAGCATCAGAGTTAACAAATGTTTTAAGTTTTGTTGTAGGGGTGAGAAAAATGTATCAAAATACATTGTAGAATTTAACAAATGCATAATTGTAGATTATTCCAAAAATATTCTTTTTTTTTTTAATGTCTGGACAGTAGGACAGTTTGGAGACTTTTCCTCAGACTGCATTATTTTAAGAATACAGGCTACAAGCATTTAGCGTCACTAAGGACTGGATGTATGTCATTTGATTTGCCTTTCAGTTTAAGCACTGTGAGACCACGGCTAATAATAAGATGTACAAACATGTAAATATTAATCAGCTATACTAGTTAACCCAAGAACTCATTTTAATTTATTTTCTTTTGCAGTTTTTAATTTTTTTTTTTTTTTTCCTCTGTCTGTATATTTTTTTTAATTTTTATATCAAATTTCAGTTTCATGGTTATTTCTTCTGTTCATGTGCGTCGGTTTTTAGCATTGTGAAAAGCTCGCAGTTGTCTTCTTATGACTGATTTAAGTCCGTTATTTCATGCAGACACACACCGAAACAGACTGCAGTTTACTGCATGAACGTCAGCTGATTTTAAATGTAATCAGCAGCTACATTAAAGTGCGGTTTGTTGTTTTTTTGTCATTTCCAGGCATCATCTGAATAAGCACACTGGATCAAACGGTGTCATTGAAAACAGTTTTTGGTTTCCTTCTGCAGAGGCTCGAATCAGTATTATGAGTTTGGGGTTATAGCGCAAAGGCCAATTAGTGTTTTTATGACACGGGGCTGGATTCAGTTAATTCAAAGTGTATTATATTCAGAATTTAAGTCAAAGCCTTTAGCATCTGAGAATATAAAATGATTTTCCCTGTTTTAAAGAAATAATAAAATAGACCTACTTACAATCACTACGTTCAAACTTGATCGACCGCCCGTTATAAAGTCCTTCAGAGCAGATGTTGTTTATACACATAGATGATGTTTTTGGACGTGAATAGTTTCATTCCACTACCTTTAAACAAATGGCACGTTCTTTAATCTGCTTCAAGTTTCCCAGTAATTTGGTGTGAAAATCCAGTTTGTAGCATTATTGAGTTTACGTATTCCTTAACGAATCTTCATACGTATTTAGTAGAATAATTCAATCAGAAGAACAAGGTGATGACGAAGTTTATATCTGCCAGAATCAAACACAGTGGGACCTATCTTGTTGATCTAAAGCGCATAGCGCAGGTGCATTGTGGGGCGTGTCCAACTCCACATCGACAGTCACATGGTGCCTAATCTGAGCGTGAAGTGATGCGCTGGCAGCACAGGGGTTGTGTTTCCTCACTTAGTTTGTCATGGGTGCGCTTGAACCGGGTGCGATCAGGTGCATTGTTATTTCAACGGGGAACTCAGAAGTGAGAGGTTTTCTAGGGAGGAAACGCAGGAACAACAGTCCACCACGGCTCCCTGAGGTGAAGCAGCTGAGCTCCTCCTTCCTGCAGCACCTCCTCCTCTTAACACCCGATCTCCTTGGGTAGGCAGCCCCGTCTCGGCGCTCCCCCGCCAGCGAACCTGGGGAGGAAGAAGGCTAGCATAAAAATATGGTACAAATCACAGTTATTAAAGTGTTTTTCCCATTACTTTTTACTTTTACTTTGTTTTTGATGTCTGTTTTCAGTTCAGTTTCGTTGCAGTTTGATGAGCGCTAATAGGCGTACAAGCAAAGGCGCGTCTCGAAGCCGCCAACGTAAGGTGTATCTGAATATTGCACCGTATAAACGGCGCAAAAACTCTGCACATGACTTTAGACCAGCTTTTTGTTGTTCTACGGCACGATCGCTTTGTTGCGTCACAATAGCAATGCGCCTGATCGTGACTCATTTTGAGACCAGCGCACCCATGGGCGCACAAATGAGTGCAAGTACATTTACTATTTGAGCAACATGAACATGACAACTGCTTCGGTTGGAAACTAGCAATGGCGTTTGAGCTGTGTGGCGCGCTGCTTCGTGTCGGGTATAAGATAGGGCCCATAGTGCCAAACGCACCGCAATCCAGCAATAATAAAACTCAACAAAGCGAAGCGCTGTGATGGTGTTAACAGTTAATTGGCCTTGAAGTGGGGATACTAGAATCACAAACCCAGCAGACTCATAGAAATAACATCATTGTGGACTTATTTTAATTTTTGCACAGCTTCCTGTTAAACGGATGAAAACTGCAGGTTACATCTTGTCCAAACTGACGGTTTTTAGGGACAAAAAAACCCCACGTCTCATTAAAATAACAGGACCAAAAACAAGGCTTCAACATATATTAGTTTGAACAGATATTTGCTTTGTGAACAATCACCTGTTTTTATTTTCTTGTTAGAAATCTGTCCGTCTTACTCTTGCAAATGGCCTTGGCATCAGAGCCGTTGTTTTTTGTTCCAGCATGAATCCGATTCATTTTGTGTTTGTTGCACAGGCGCCAGCATTCAGTTTTCATTGTAGATTATTATTTTTTTCCATTTGGCCCACCTGTGTGAAACTATATTATAATTATATGATGTTGATATGTAAATGGCTAGCATAAGTGCATATTATGTCAGAGTTGCCAAATGTCAGTGGGCCCTATAAGTAAGAAGTTTATAGTTTGTACAATTTTGAAAGTAATCCTGGAGTTGACCTCTCTTTGTCCCTTGCAGTTCAGCACAATAAGATTCAGATTATTTCAGAAAAGTAAAGGTTGTTATTTTTTTGTGTAATGACAGCTTTAGCAATATAATAAAAATAAAAAAACTAAATTTTGCTTTTGGCTCAGTGGTTTCTTAAATGTGTAAGTGTGTGACTGAGTGCAGGCTTCCATCCTGCTGCAAAGATCTTCTCTTACTTTGCCAGCTTTATTCTGCCGTACAGAACTGGATTTTCAAATCATGGTCAGCTTGTGTTCTTACTGCACCACGAGCCATTCGGTCTCAATTTATGGCTGGACAGAAAGATTTCACTGTAACGTTGTGATACGAGGAACCATGTCGCCAGCTGGAGCTGGTGAAGGATGGTTCCAGTCTAGGCCTCCTCGCGTCTTTGGCTTTAGTTCGAGTTCAAATTCCTGGAAAATTGTAGATGTTATTTGTTATATCCAGTTTCTATACCCGCTTACTCCAACTAAGGATCACGGTGGGGCTGGAGCCTATCCCAGCGGTCATTGGGCGAGAGGCGGGGTACACCCTGAACAGGCCGCCAGACCATCGCAGGGCCACATATAGACACACACACACACACCTACAGTCAATTTAGAGTCACCAATCCACCTAACCGGCATGTCTTTGGAAGCGGGAGGAAGCCGGAGCACCCGGAGGGAACCCACGCAAACACGGGGCGAACATTCAAACTCCACACAGGAAGGACCAGGTCGGAAGCGAACCTGGGAACTGTATTTGGTATAATTGGACATTAAAATTAATATTGGTCAAATATTCATGGATTAACTTTTTCCCATGGATTCATTTTCAGAGTGAGTGTTTTTTTTTAGTGCCACAAAACGTGGCATTTATGGTTTGTTGCATTTTGCGTAAAGTGGTTTTGTACTTAACTATACACAACACACCTGCTGGAAAAACAACCCAAAACAGTGGCCTGGGATCCAGTATTCCCGCTTATAGTCCTACCTAATCAACTAACCAAGTGAGTGTGAGGTGTCTTATGAGGAGGGTTTGACACCGGGGGTGCTTTGGCGGTGTCTGTGGTGTGAAGTGAAGCGATGTGGTTTCTTGACCAAAAAAAACAAACTTGTAAATTTGTGACTTAAATCTCAAAGAAATTTTGAATTTTTTGTTGCAAATATATAACTTTAAAGTCTTACAAAATGTTCAAAAAAAAAATTCTCCTAAATTTTTTCCCGTGCAAAATTACCACTTTAATGTTAATGATTATATGCAGCTTGTGTTCATATTATTTTGTCCTGATAAACAATTTATTATGGTTCTATATTGTTTATTTACTGGGTCTATTTTTTTTTTTTTTTTGCGTTCCATATATTTTATCTCGTGCTTCTTTGAATATCGTTCATATCGCTGAGTCTCCCAGTTTAAGTATTTCACACGATTGCACTTGTATAACCAGATTAACAATAAACCAAGAAATTCCTTGATAATACCTGAGTTTTTTCCACATAAATTTACAACTTTAATCTTGGCAAATTTATTCTCTGCAAATTACTCCCCGGTCATTATCTGCTGTATTTTCTCACAGCAGATGATGAAATTGTTGGAGGGTTAGGGTCACAATTACAGTGACTGGAAGTGACGTGGGTCAGCTTAACTTTGTGTCAGTTTTGCTTTTTGACCGTTTCTGCGTGACTACATGCTAAAAAGCTTGGCCCGACAGAATACCGCCTTCCACGCCGTGCTTTTCCGCACGCAGTGATGCTTCGCTGAATTCGGCTCATTGAGGTCGACGGCTCCCAGCAGTACAACCAGGAACATGGCAACGTTTGGGCATGTTTAATTCCTCTCAACAGGTGCAAACGGTAACGTGACTGTGACCCGGCTGTCCGACTTGGTTAACGCCACTGATCTCTTACACAAAAAGTGGTGGACAGCGACTCCCGTTAACTGGTTAATGCAGTTAGGAGGCTTCAAACGTGTGGAGGGTTTCTTAGGCTTCTTAGGGTTTGTTCCCATACTCCTCCCAGGTTCCTTGGCCCAATTTCCACCAAACTTGGTGTATGTGGTTGAAGGTCAAGATAATTTAGTAAAGGTTAAGATCATTAGGGTCAAAGGTCAAAATTTTTGTTTTTCACTCCGATGTCTACCAAAATTGCCACACGTGTACGTGGGTTCTGGAATTACTCAGGTGAGATCAAAGGTACCAAAGATCAGTCACTGTGGTCATGGTCATTGGGATCAAAGGTTAAAGTTTAAATTTTTCACTCAAAATTGCACCAAACTTGGCACACATACAGTATGTAGGTGGGTTCTGGAATTGTCCAGGTGAGGTCATCTTTGCCAAAGGTCAATCATTGGGGTCAAGGTCATGTCTGCCTGCCTATTTGTTGGCCTACTCCTCACAGGTCCTTCTGCTGATTTCTAACAAACGTGATATGTCAATGAAGGTTGACTCCAAAATTGCCTTTAAATAATTCATTTTGGCAAAGGTCAGGCTCAGTGAATTTGATTTTTCAACATGATTTGGACCAAATCATTTAGGTGGATTCCAGAACTGCCCAAGCACGGTCAGCCACAGGTCAATCATTTGGGTGAAGGTAAAGATCATTGGGGTCAAGTATCAGATTGCCCTAGCTCTTACTGTCTTCATGCCCACGGGTGCTATTACCTAGTACTGTAGAGACTGACGGTGTCAGTATTACAATGTGTCAATACACAATGTCCAAACTTAATTTTCCTTAACTTTAGCTCTTGCAATTCATTACTGGTCCAACTGGACAATGAGTTACTTTCATGCGTTTATTAAAAAACAGATATTCTTTTGTATTATTCTGAATTAAAGTGTTTATTTATCTGGGGAATACCCTTGTGTTCTTAAACGCTTTCATTTTTATGTACCTAAGCAGCAATGCTAATATAATGTTTTAATTTGTTTTGTTTTATATAAATGAGCAGGATCATAATAATAATAATTATTATTATTATTTATGTGGCACTTTAAGTAGAAAAATTTTCAAAGTGCTCAACATAATAAAGCAAAACCACAACAATAAAACAAAATTCTGTATCCATAAGAACTGTTAAAATTACATGTCAAGTGAAAATAAAACATACACACAGCAGATATAATTAAAATAAGATGAAACTATAATACTAACGACAAACAGCAGAAAATTTAAAAAAAGTTCTAAGATTACCCTTAAAAGTTTCAATTGAAGTGGAGGAATTTCAGAATCTTCGGCTGTGAGTCGGGTAGAAACATGATGTGGCCACCAGGGGTCGCTCCTACACAACTTGATTTATAGCTTGTATTTGTTGGCTGATGCATCATTACACTCTGTCCTCAGAGGCCTGGCTGATAACACTCCAATCAATAAAAGAACTGCAGAAATAATACTAATGTCACTGTCGAGCAAAACTAAAGAACCACGAGTCTTATGTCCTCTTTTACCTTCTTGTAACCTTATTCCTTGGAATAATAATATAATAATAATAATAACTACCACATGGTGTCATGTTTGTGTTGGGTGTGTACAACACTTCACTTGCTCAGTGGTCCCATGTGCATAATAGGGGGAGGGATGCTTTCCACACCCGACAAAGATACATACTCTCATTTTACTCTTTTAACAAAAACAAACAACTTATGGCCATCAAAACAACAACATGGATTTGACTAAATGAATGAATGAACAGAGTGATTCCACACAACAACACAACTACCAGGAGTTTTACATCTCATAAGAACAGCAGAAACCTTTATATGGAGTTTTAGGCAAAGATCTGCTGCAATCA
Source organism: Chatrabus melanurus (assembly GCA_900302635.1). Lineage (NCBI taxonomy): Eukaryota > Metazoa > Chordata > Actinopteri > Batrachoidiformes > Batrachoididae > Chatrabus > Chatrabus melanurus. The sequence goes on along the minus strand of OMMV01173936.1, from coordinate 187 downwards.
AACACTGCTTGACTTATTTTTGTTTCTCTTTGAAAAATAACGACCATTATGCCAGCGAGGATTGTAACGCTCTTAAAGGAGAACTCCAACATTTTTCAACCTGTGCTGTATTTTTATATGTTTTGGGGAGTCATCTTTTTACTCTGGCCCCCAGACCCCCCTCGCAACCCCCCCTCCATCAAATACC
>OMMV01173929.1:0-10154 GCA_900302635.1 Chatrabus melanurus | reverse complement strand
CAAAGCTCACAACTGGGGCAAAGGTTGCACCCCATAACTCTGACTAACACCCTAAAACCTCAAAGCTCTAAATCGAAAACAAATTCAATAAGGTGACGTGAACCGTGTTTTTGCCACCGTATCATTAATTCTGATGCGGGTCTAAATGGAACATACTTTTTTTTTTAAAGGTTCATTACTGTTCTTTGTAAAAGGCTCTTCTCGTCACCTTCACTACGTAAGCGCTCACGGTGGTTCAAGGGTGCGTCCAGAAAAAAAAGTACTATATATATCACCGTATTTAACGAGAGGACAGAACGTGTCAGCAAACAGTTTCACTTACATCTGTCCTTCTCACGAAGCCAAATGCTCCATTGATGCAACAGCTACCGGAATAACTGTCACTTTTGTCATAATTATTACAACATTGTGCACAAATGCACAACTCACTCAACCACTATTCTAATAATTATGTTATTATTGTATAATAGTGGTTAATAACTATAATTATAATTGCATAATAATTAATTACCACTGTTATTACATAGTAGTAATAATTATTACAATAGTGGTTGAAGTTACTGTGTAATTTTGCACACTATTGTAACAATTATTACAATAGTGACACTTATAGTGAGGTACATAAGTATTTGGACAATGACACAAATTTTGTATGGTGGGCAGCATGGTGGCCTAGCGGTTAGTGCGACCGCTTTCGGTGTGGAAGGTTCCCGGGTCGAGGCCACCCCTGCCCATTCACCATGTAATGTGGCGTCGTGTCAGGAAGGGCATCCGGTGTAAAACTTGTGCCAAATCTACATGCAGATCCATGTGGGATCTGCTGTGGTGACCCCCAAGTTGAAATTGGGAGAAGCCAAAAGTAGATTATTATTATACACAAATTTTGTATGGTATCAAAATGAAACAACCAAGACATGCTTGTCATGTATGAAGGATTTTCACACAACAAAACAGGTCTAATCTAGTCTCGAGTCTCCCATGTGCCTTGTTTTCCCTTGCCATCTTCTTTTTAAGAAAATCCTTCTCTGTTCCACTCCACTGTGAAACTGTATAACTGGTGATGCAACAGACAAACGTTGCACTATTGCTGTCTCGTGAGGGAAGCCATCAAGACATGACAATCTCTGAAGGAGTTATAGGCTGTGACTGCGATTGAAGAAACTGTGTATAGTGCAACTTCTGTCTGTTGCATCACCAGTCACAGTTTCACAGTGGAGCGGGAACAAAGAAAACAGATCAGATATAGGCTCGAGTCTGCCTTGTGCCTTCCGGCAAACTGTTGCATAATTTTCACACCTTCCTTTTAAGAAAATTCTTCTCTGTTCCACTTTACCATGAAGCTGTATAACTCGTGATGCAACAGATAGAAGTTGCACCATGCACAGTTTCTCCAATAACAGCCACAGAAGTCTATAACTCATTTGGAGTTGTTATGGTTGTCTTGGTGGCTTCCCTCACTCGTCTCCTTCTTGCACTCAGCTTTTGAGAACTGCCTATTCCAGATAGATTTACCATACAGTACCATATTGTTTGTATTTCTTAATGACGGATGTAATTCATATTCAGTGACTTGGAAATGTTCATGTGTCTATCCCTTGACTTGTCTCAAGAAAACTGGCTGTAAAAGTGATGATTTGTATTGACAATAATTATAAATTATAGTTTGTCCATTTACTTACGGGCTCTGAAAATGGAGGTACTGCGTACAGACATTGGTGTAATTCCTGAATTGTTAATGCGACATTTTTGTTAAACCCCTTCAATTTTTACATCCATCTTCAATGTTTCATGTCACCTCCATTGTGGTGGTGTACTGACGCAAAATTACAAAAAGTTGTTTCACTGTCCAAATACTTATGGACCTGGCTGGGTAACAATTGCTGTTGCAACATTGCATCTGCAAAACTAAACCTCACGTAAACTGTCCCACACAGGTTCAGCAGCATCCGGCCCGACCACACTGTGGTAGTTTTAACCAACAATGGAAACAGTTAATATAATATTTACTGAATTGAAAAAGTGCCAAATAGTACAGCAGGAGTCACTTTGCGTCTTTATTCAGGAAACATGTTATGAAAGGAGGTATATTCTCATAAACGCGCAATGTTTTAAAAAAAAATCAAATTAAAAGAAAACACTTGATTTTTCTTAAATTTTGTTATCTGACTGTCTTTATATGAAACAGTCCTTATCAAAAGCAAGAAACCAACGGAAAAAGATGAGAGCTCTGACAACAACCTGGAATAGCACACGGCAAATACCTGATTTGACGCTTTTTTTTATTTTGGATGCTATTTACCATTTGGGGACTAATACGCCAAAATAAATGACTAAATAAAAATTCAAATCAAAGATTGTTGTATATTAGTCCTCAAAGGGCAAATGAAAAGACATTAGCTTTCTTTAATGTATAAGCCTTTATTTGTAAAAAGTCTGTTGTTTGAATGATAACCCTTTTTATACCACATACTTGAACACCTTGTATTTGTAAAAAAAAAACAAAAAAAAAAACAACACATTTTGTTCAAACACCTAAAAAAGCTGATTGACACTATAACATTAAATTGCACCCGACAAAAAAAAAAGAAGAAAAAAGTACAACTTCATACTACACGAATGTTGATTCCATGAGTACTGATACTCCAAATGAAACCAAACACCTTATTAAACAACTGAATTAAATAAGCGCCCAAAGTGAACAAAAACAATTACAGTACAAAAAACCAAATGCGTTTTTCTTCCAGTGCCAGGATATCGGATGGATTACATTTCCTTCGAGTGGCAAAACAACAACAACAATAACAATCAATAACAAATGCAATACAATAAATCAGAAATGAACACAGAAATGAACAAAATCGATATTTAAAAAATAAATGGGCTGCAGGTTTTGTGGGTTTCTTTCCTTTTGTTGCCAATTTTGTTTTGTTTGTTTTTTTTTTTTCTTTCTTGCCGACTGGTCGATCATGACGTGATCCTCCTGGTCGGATCCTTCAAAGGAACCAGAACAGCTTCTTACAAATAGCATCGTACAATAATGGACAACAGACCTTTAACCAGAGGCAACTTACGAAAGAGAAAACACAGGGAACACCCACTCAGTGTGCAATCACATGGCTTACGTTCAGATGCTGCTGAGCATCCTTCACATCCTTTGTAGTTGACGGGTGACTGATGTTAATGCTTCTGCTGAACTGATAAAACTACAGCATGCACTTTGTGCATCTATTTTCCAAATTACGCCATTTACAGTAAGTACATTTTCATAGAAGTACAAATGTGTGATTTGCGTGAATCACATGATGTACATTCTATTATATATATACATTTTTTTTTTCTCCCCCTCCAGTTTTAAGAAACAGTTTTGTTTTACAAGATTAATACAGCTGGCTGTAAAACAAGTGCAATTTGAGCATGTAAACACTGGATCTTTATTTTTCCTGGCTGTGGCGATGAAACTGATGATGTGGAATAAAAATATATGAAAAAAAAAGAAAGAAAAATCTTTCAAAACTTAGGTCATGCAAAACAAAACCTACACGGTGTGCAAAATAATGAATCCGCCAACGAGAGTCATTCCAGCAGCGAGGAGTTTGTCAGCGTTTGTTTCCCGGCGTGATTCGCCGACGTCGCTCTGTTTTGGTCCCGGTCACCTTCAGGTTCTTGGTAATGAATCACACAACAGTTTTGCGTTCACGGGTTCAGCTTGTTATACGTCTCCTTTTGAGCTGAGCGGGAATGGTGGCGTGTCCAAGATGAAATGCCCCAAATGTGAAGGCCGGAGTCCCACACTTCAATGTGGTTTATGGATTTTACCGCATGAACTGGTAATTGAAGGAAAATAAGAACAGAATCTGGTGCTAAAACGGACACGCAGTGTTATTTGTTCTGGAACGTCGGGTCTGCTTTATTTGCACCGGAGACTGATCGGTTGCTAAAATCAATCAAAAACATCAGCATCCAGCATTAGTGTCTTCATTTATCAACTCATACTTTTGCCACTGGTTTCATTGTTTTGTAGTCTTAAAAAGTTATGCATGGATTTTTATGTTTTTATTATGTTTTTTTTCAATTACATTTTTTTTTGTGTCACAGTATAAACAGGGTGTTTTGGTATGTTTGCGCTCTAACGAGTGCCCCTTTAGTTATCTGTGGAATAAATTTCTATCAATACCTTCAACACAAACAGACTTTTACTCCCAGCAAATGAGCTGCTGCACCTCAACACTTGGCTAAGTATCCCACTTAAAGGGGCCATTCTATGCAAATTTTATTTTTTTATTATTACCTTTTACAGTTAATTATGGTCGGGATTTTATGTTAAAAATTTGCCCCAAATCAACACAGGTCTGTCTTTACATAAGAAAACTTAGCCCTGAAATGGTTCATTTTGGACTTTAATTTTTGGAGTCTGTGAATTCCTGCTTGCTCTGTGAGACACGCCCACTAACCTGGTCTGACCTCTTTGTGACACGCCCACTGACTCAGACTGAGCTCCTTGTGACACACCTTGCTGATGAGACCCGCCCACTGTGTGACATGCCGACCGAGCTGCTGTGTTGTTTAACCGTTACATTGCTCCTGCATCCATGCCATTCAGATAAGGGGCGTGGCCAATAGCAGCTCCTTTCCATTTAAAGTGACAGGCACAGAAACAGGTTGTTTCTTAGAGACCTGACCTCAGTGTCTGTGGGGTGTTACACATTAGGCTGTTGAAAACTGTAACATATTACTCCTTTAATGACACACGACAGCTTTCATTGAACATGAAATAACATTTCACTCAACTTTTTAAGTCACCCACTTCTTCCAACCTCTACAGGACAGCTGACTGTGCACTTATTTCACATAGAATGACAGAATTTATCGTTTAAGGGTTTTTTTGTTTTATTTTATTTTTTTTGATGGGTGGCGTAAACACAGCGTCATGTTTGAGAGCAGAAATATCTCTAAACCTGCAGGTATGTTGGTGACTGGAAGAGCACGGCTGCTGTGCATGTATATTGACGATCAGAGGTGTAACGGTGGATTGTGCAAACGTTTTTCAAAATGCAAAAAGTGTCGCAATGAAACTGAAATTTGGGTTGAGATATGAAGTTAAGACAGAAGCGTCGGCTTACTGTGGATTCTAAGTGCGCGACATAACGTAACAGAAGCCTCCGTACAAACTGGACATTCTCGATTTGTGAAAAGGATCTCGATGAAATCGAACCTCTTTGGCAAAATTTACAACTCTGGTCCACACTATGGACTGTAACGCGGCGGACATAGAACTTGACACTCCCTGCTGCTACGACGTGCAAATCCAGACACTGTAAAACCCGATAGTTAATTTAACTCAAAAAATTTGTTGAAAGTGATTACATGAAGAAGAAAAAAAGTTGCACCAACGAAGTTTTTATAGGTTAAAGGAACATTCTTTTTTAAGTAACTTAAAAAAATTAGTTGGTGCCACTTACATTTTTTTAAAAATGTAATCAGTTTCAGGTTTTACAGGGTGCACAGATTGATGGACTTGACTGAAATAACTCGAGGTCAGCCCCGGTAAGGTTGGAGTTTGTTTTTTTTTACCACCAAGCAAGTTACTGTTTTGCCTTATTAAAAGGTGTCTCCAAGCCAAAGAGAGACGCCCACGCAATAACAGCCGGCTCCAGCAGATAGACAGGTTCCATGAGGTGCTGGATGTAATGTGCAATACCTGCCCCAGCTCCCAAACCTGACCTGGCGGGCACACAAACTTATAAAACTTTTAGAATTCAATGCATTTTTTCTATCTGCTTTAACGTTTTGAGGGTGTTTGGAGTGTTAATGGAGTTATTAAATATTGTATTGCACCACAGCTTACGCAGCGTAACTCAAACCAGTGTGTGTGTTATTACGCACTTATTAACAATACTAGAACAGAGGATTTCATTTTGGACGACACCATCCCGTAAAGCACGGCACGCTGTAACCTCCGTGAATCATTCCAAAGATTAACACAGGCATCAAGGCTGACACATCTCCACTCCTTCACTGCGTGAAAACTCTCTGTTGTGTTTTCTCCATTATTTTGTTCACACTGTGCATTTTTCTTGTGTTTCTTTCTTCTTTTCTTTTTTTTTTCCCGGTTTCGTTTGCAGAAGTGTGCCAATGCTCGAGAAGCTGTCCATGCCATTAGCAGTGAGGCTAGCTGGTATTACGAACCGCCATGTTTTTGTTCATGCATTAAGAACTATTAAGTGAAAGATATCATATTTACAGTACAATTCACATGTAATTACACATATACACTAGAGGCAAGAAAATTCACATTGAAATCAGTTCAACACTGTTTTTTCCCCGTCTCCTCTACTTCTTGAACACGTGTGAAAAGAAATGTTTTTTTTCTCTGGTGTATAAGCGAATACCCAAAGGAAAGCACAGAACTGAAAATCCTCACAGCTTTTGGGATGAATGTGCTGATTTCCAGGAAGAAGGTGACACATGTTCAGAGTGAAATGAGGAAAAGAGGTGTGAGTTTATTTCCTGCAAACATGCAAGGGCTGCTAAAGTTTCTCCTCCCTGACGGTGATTGAAGACACGTGCCTAAAAAGTAACCAGATATTGTGGGAATAAACCAACCTGATTGAGAGTTTGTGTAATAATTTTTTTTTTTTTTTGTAAGTGCATTTCACTGGATTAAAGAATAAATGGATTTGGCTTCTTTCTTTGTAAAATATGTTCCACTGTTTGAAAATAACACCTACTTTGCCTTAAAAATAACAATGAGAAAATGCTGTTACACTGGAACAAATGCAGATTATCCTCTGATTCCACAGTCAATCCCTCATTTGTTGAGCTGTTCGGCTGCAGATCGCAATGATACGCTGGATTCTCAAAAACAGGAATTGTATATTTGTAAGAACTTACAGAGTAACAACTTTGTTCAGTTGTAGTGGATCAAACCGTGGTTATGCTGCATTCACTTGTTGGTCGTAAACGGCAGACGGTAAACTGGATGTTCCATTGTTTTCAATGCGGGGAGGGCGGAAAATTCTTCCACCGCCGTGAGAGCGGCAGCCGCACACCGTGACGGCACGTGCTGTCGAAAGTTAAACATTTTCAATTTTTCCGCTTGCCGCTGCAACAAGGATAAACCGGCTGTTGTTTTACCGTTAACAATGGGGAGAGACGGACAGCGAGAGATGAACAATGTTAATGGCGACACACACCCGGTTGTAACTTGGATTATATAACAGAGTAATTACGCTGTAATGTTACGAAAAGTTGACTTTGTAAGCAACAATCAGAGCCAGAACATTAGGCAAAATTCTAAAACACTGTTGTGTCTTTCAATTAAGTCAATTATTGTCCATCTCACTGTCCCATGTCATCATCGACCTATCCGATTCTGAGGTAACGACCGGCATGACGGGTTTTCTACCGTTAATATGTGAATAATGCAGCATAAAGGTCTGGATCGTGTGAAACACCAACGTGACTGAATACCACTGATTCTGATGACGCATTAAACATCACATGCCCTTCCAAAAAAAAAAAGAATGTAAATAATATATTTCAAATACTGCGGTCCATCAACGTAACCACGACCTGCTCTGCATCTGATTGCAAAGAACAATTGTCAGAAAGTCAGCCATTATTAGCAGCGACTTCACTGTCAAATGAGAATTTCTGCTCTTCTCTGACTAAAATATTATGATGTTACACGAGTGTTTTCCTTAAGATGTGCAAAGAATGATACTCCCGGACAGTAAAATTTGCAGTGTTGAATTAACTCTGCAGCAACTGTCCATGGTCCCATTCAGAATAGTATTAAATCAACTCTATCATGGTTAATTTAACACTCTAATAGTTGATTTACCATTATTTCAAATGGGATCATGTACTCACTACAGAGTTAATTTAACACGCTGATAGAGTCGATTTAACATTGTGAGAGTTAATTTGGCACTATTTTTGAATGGGATCATATACACTCAGTATAGAGTTAATTCAACACTCTAATAAAGGACTGAACATTGTGATAGAGCTAATTTTACACTATTTTGAATGGGACACGATATACTCATTACAGAGTTAACACTGACAGAGTTGATTTTTCATTGTGAGAGTTAATTTAACACTATTTTGAATGGGCTCATATACACGCTCTACAGAGTTAATTTAATACTTTAACAGAGTTGATTTCACATTGTGAGAGAGTTAATTTAACATGATTTTGAATGGGTTCATATACACTGTACAGAGTTAATTTAATACGCCAATAGAGTTGATTTAACATCATGAGAGAATTAATTTAGCACTATTGTGGAATGTGATCATATATACTCAGTACAGAGTTAATTTAACACTCCAATAGAGTTGATTTAACATTGTGAGTTAATTTTACACTACTTTGAATGGGATAAGATACACTCACTACAGAGTTAACATTCTAATAGAGTTGATTTATCATTTTGGGAGAGTTAATTTGACACTGTTTTGAATGTGCTCATATACATTCTCTCTAGAGAGTTAATTTAATACTTTAATAGAGTTGATTTAAAATTGTAAGAGAGTTAATTTAACATTATTTTGAATGGGATCAAATACACTTGCTACATAGTTAATTTAACACTTGACTAGAACTGCTTTAACACTGTGAGAGTCAATTTAACTCTATTTTGAATGGGATCACATACACTCACTACAAAGTTAACACTCTAATAGAGTTGATTTAACACTGTGAGAGTCAATTTAACTCTATTTTGAATGGGATCACATACACTCACTGTAGAGTTAATTTAATACTTTAATAGAGTTGATTTAACACTGAGTCAATTGAACTCTATTTTGAATGGGATCACATACACTCACTGTAGAATTAACTCTCTAATGCAGTGCTTTTAACACTTTGAAGGAGTTGATTTAACAACAGGATCACATACACTCCCTACAGAGTTAATTCAACACTGCAAAATTTACTGTGCCCGTTCACATCAGCAGACAAAATGCTCTTTCATTCTCACTGCTGAAAACTGCCTGATTTGATTCGCTAACACCAATGCAGCTATTTTGATCTTTGGTTTTCCCCAGTAACCTGTAATAAAATGTGTCTGTTATTTAACAGGATTTTTTTTTTGTGCAGTTTCACATTTCAGCCTCAGAACTTGAAGATGGAACGATTTTTAACTCAAACGTTCAGAATGTTTGCTGCCAGTTTAGCTCGCCGCGCTCGTCCTCGACCTTTCCTCTCGCAAACACGCCAACAAACTTAAATGATTTGCATTTGAGATTGGTTGCCGCGTTGCAAATATGTAAAAATTTTTGACCTCACACTTGACGGCGAGACAAACAACAGATTGTGCATCTGCAGACGGAAGAATAAAACTTACTGGAACTCGTCTCAGACAGCCTGTATATTTGTATGTTGGGGGTTTCTCCAGTAAAACATGAAATTTGACCTAAAATAAAGTTAACATTTATATCGGCACATTGTTTCTCCTGCTTTTCCATCTGCATCTCTTTTCTGCAACTCTTCCACCTTTAACCCCCCTCCCGCTTGTGTGCGTGTCTGTCTTTGGACGCTGCATTCGTCCCTTTTGTGCACGTTGCTTGGAGCCTGCCGCGCCCTGCGTATCTGGTTTTCACCGCTGATGAAGAAGGAGATGCTGAAACTCTGTAGAGGGTCCTCAAAGACATCTGCACTTCATCTGCTCTAAACAAGCGGAAATAAACGTCTTCCCTCCGTTCTTCGCCCACATGTTGATCTGATCTATTTTTTATTTTATTTTAATTCGCATTTGGCGACTACACAAACCAAACTGATTTGAATTCCACAGCCGTTAAAACTGATTATTTTGTCTGTTTTTAATTTTAAAGTTCTTGAACCTGAGTACTGGAAATGCAGCATGTGTGTGTGTGTGTGTGTGTGGGAAAAGGAAAGCAGTGATGTTGATGGTTTATAGGCCTTTTGGTCATCGTTTCATGGCTATTTGTCACACCTTTTTGACTCCTGATTGCACGGATGTTTCGGAGGGTGTCAAGCATGGAACATTTGTAGTGATGGACCTGGTCTAGTACCAAATGCTGAGTCCTTGTCCCCCGTCTTCTTCTATCCCAATCACATAACTGCGCCTTCAGCCCCACATTACCGCCTCCAACACTGAAGAAATGCTTTAAACAACAAAGAA
>OMMV01173928.1:0-10550 GCA_900302635.1 Chatrabus melanurus | reverse complement strand
CATTGGTGTCTTGGAGGCTTCCCTCACTAGTCTTCTTCTGTTGCGTTAGTGTCCTTGAGCAAAACATAGAACCTGTAATTTTGACCCTGCACAAATGTTGGATCAAGATTTAGAGAGGGGAAAAAAGAAGAAACAATGATCAAAATAGTTGATTTTGCTTATTTTTATGATGATCAGCTGCTCGATTAATTGTTTCATGTCTAATATGCATGTGTTGTTAAGTGGCGCTCCGCACGTAACCCTGTAAAGTGCAGTGAGTGAATGAATGGATAAATGAATGAGTCCATCTTCTCCAGGTTGTGAACACAAGAACTCAAAAACAACAAATCCAATCATCCTGTAACTCACGAAATTAAAAGGGCATATATTGAGGATAAACTGATTAAAATGTGGTTAACTTTGTCACATCAGATCGATAGAAAAAGTAAGTTTGATTTGCTTATTTGATATACCGTATTCCTGTCTGCCACCTGCTGGACATGTCTGAGCTTGCTTGCGGGCAAAAATCTTATCATTACATGAACGATGGAAATTAGGAGCAGGTGGAAGTGAATTTGTGAGTTTCTTTCATTTCCAAAGTGTAGGTCTAGTGGGCCACCAAGGTTCCCGCTGCTTGTTGCTCAGACATTGAATGGACTTCCTTTTAAGATGGCCAGTATTTGCAGGTTTGATTTTAAAATTGGTCCAAAGCGTTACAAGAAATAAAACTATTAACCCTCTTTTTTTTTGGGGGGGGAGGTGGTAGATCAGTATTTCATCGCTCTGTATCAGTTGGTTTCATGTTGTTGTCAGACTTGTTTTTGTATGAAGGAGTCGTCGTCGCTAGGGGCGGCCAGCTGAGTGTCCGCGGTGGTGGTGGTCCGGATTGGTGGGCAGGCATGTGAGGAATCTGTGTCTGAGGTCTGAAAGAGCAGCTGGGGGAGCGAGCGGGTGCGAGGAAGCGGGCGTCTCGCCGTTGAGGCACCTGTCGTCAGTGAAAGGCTCGTCTGTGGAGCCGAACAGGTGGCGGAAGAGCATTAAGCCCTTCACGTAGAGCGTGCGCGCTCTGAATCGCGCCCATTGATCCTCCGCAGCGTCCACGCACATGAAGGTCGTTGCACACTTGCCCTCGGACTTTCCGCCCATTTCTGTGATTGAGGGCTTCTTTCCTGTCGAGCCCCGAGACGCTTCCTCCTTCCTCTGGTCAGCGGCCGTGTTTAACCAAACACGACACTGCCTCCCTTGTGTCGTGTCTCGGGGTCGTTTTTCAGCCGCGTCAGCAGGCGAAACGATCTGTACCTCCTCTTCCTGCCAGCGCACAAACCGACTATTGATCCCGCGGAGACGCCGCGCAGGTGAAGCGGCTCAAACGGCCACGTGAGCCGATGCATCATTCAGTGAACAGCATGAAGGAGCGTTTGTTTCCTTTCACGGCTTTACTCGCCGAAGAACGAGCGCCCGATTGGCTGATTGTGGCGCTGCATTGACCAGCAGGAAACTTCATTTTAATGTCAAATAACAAAAAAGGTGTAAAGGCTGAACTGAGCTGCAACAATTATTTTCATCATACTACAATTTGAGAAGTGTGTGTGTGTGTGTGTGTGTGTGTGTGTGTGTGTGTGTGTGTGTTCCACTATTCCTAGAAGTTTGGGCCAATTTCCACCAAACTAGTTGTGTGCATGTAGGTTGACCCCAGAATTGCCCTTAAGGGGTTTGTTTTGGCAGAGGTCAATGTCATAGGGGTTAAAGGTCAACATTTTGGTTTATCTGTCCATGTTTGTTCCCCTACTCCTCCCACGTCCTTTTTCTGTGTTCCACCAAAGTTGGTATGTGGATGATGGTCAACCCCACAATTGCCCTTACAGGGCTTTTTGGCAAAGGTCAAGGTCATTGGGTCAAAGGTCAAAATTATGATTTTATTTATGTATGTATTTGTTGTTTACGGCAGGCAAGGTCATACTTGCTATCGGGTCATACTTGGCAATGGGTCAATCATTGTGGTCAGGGTCACTGGGATCAAAGGTCAAAATTGAAGTTTTTCACTCCAATTTGCACCAACTTGGCAGACATACAGTATGGAGGCGGATTCTAGAATTGCCAAGGCAAGGTCAAATATGCCAAAGGTCAATCATTGGGATCAAGGTCATGTCTGCCTGTCTGTCTGTTGGCCTGCCCATCCCAGGTCCTTTTGCTGATTCCTACCAAACTTGGTAGGTCAATGAAGGTTGGCCCTGAATTTGCTCTTAAAGATTTCCTTTTGGCAAAGGTCAAGGAATTTGATTTTTCACCCTGATTTGCACCAAATATGGCACATACTTAGGTGGATTCCAGAAGTACCCTGACAAGGTCAGCCAGAGGTCAATAATTTCTGTGATGGTCAAAGTCATTGGGGTCATCACAATTTCTCAGAGCCAGAGGTGACACTTTTCAAATCATTTGTTTTACCTGACCACCAAAAGCCAAAGATATTTCATGATTATATGCAGCGATAGAAAACCGAGAAATAGAGTAAATTCCATACTTGGAAAGCTTGAACCAGTCAGGCAATTTTTCCACAATAAATGACAATTATTAAAAATATAATTTTTTTCCCCTCTTTTTTAGACTAATTGGTAAATGGAAATTGTTGCAAAGAATTTGGGGGGGAGGATAACTCACACTGCAGCACAGGCATCACATTTAATTTAGCTGACAAAAAATATTTGCTCTGCTCAGGTGATACTATGAGGGACAAGTGACTCTATTTATGATTTCCTCTTTTTTTTTCTCCTCTCACTCTGCTGTCGTTTGCGCTTATGGAAAAAATCTCGTCATTTGTCTCACCGTTGCTCTCGGCAACAGTAGCAGGTTGAAGAGTTTGTGCTGGATGAACAATGCAGCTGTGGCGTTTTGAAACAAAGGAGGCGATTTGACGTCAGCTTCTCGCCCTTGCTGAACAAAGAAACTGCGGCCACTAAAATAGGCACAGCTCAGAACTGGTCCAGAATCAGTTACAGGAGGAGATGGACTGACCGGGGGCGGTTCTTTTCAAATTAATCTCTTCAAGTTCTCACTGACGGCAACAAACGTCACAATTACTGCGTAGGTCCTCACACTAACGGCAGCAATGGTAACTGATTAACCTGCCTGTATTATTTTTGGGTCACTATCTTAATTTGAGATCATTAGAGATAAAGATTTGTTACAATTCCAAATTAACTTCTTTTGTTTGAACAATGGTTTGAGACCCAAAGATATTAAATTTACCTTGATAATAAATGCTGAAAAATTCTGAAGTTTGTGAAGCTGGAATCAGAGGTATTATAATAATAATAATAATAATAATGTTGTTGTTTGTTTCGGCTGCTCCCAGTTTCTCGAGGTTACCGCAGCAGATCGAGTACAGCTCTGCATCGGGAAGTTCCCAAGCGGTCTCCAGGCCGAGTACAAATTAGGATGGGATCAGGTGCACACAAAGCAGGATGGCTGTGCCATAATAATAATTAATTAATTATTATTTATATAGCACTTTCAATTGAAATATCCAAAGTGCTTCCCAAATTAAAATTAAGGACAACAAGAAAGCAAACCATTTAAAACACAGTGATTAAAAACAGAAAAAAATAAAAGCAGGTTACATGAATTAAACACCACCAACATAAATTTACATTTAAAAAAAAAAAATTTAATCACAGGTTGGTTGTAAGGAGCCGAGATCAGAAAAGTCCTATAGTCTACTTTTAAAAACTTCAGTAGAACTTGACTGTTTAAGAAGAAGAAAAGAAATGGACAATAAGTTAATTAATTTACCTGATTAATACTGGGTGACTCTCTGCGCTGCTGTCCGGCGTTTCTCCTCGTTAAAGATAAAATATCAGTTCTGTCCTTGTCAGTAAAAGTTGAAAAGTTTAAACTTTTGATGGCAAGTGCCTTCACACGCAGTGTAGTTCCAACGAAAGGAATCTATTCATTCATTTTTTTTCTCTGTTCAAACGGAACTATCCGCTAAACCAATCAATGACAAGTACAGGGGGACGCAGCCTACGTAGTTGATGACGTCGCGATGCAAGTATGAAAAGTCATGAAAGGTTCTTTACTACAAATGCAACGTTCACAGGCGTGAACCGTTGTTCGGACCTTATTCCGGACTTTCAGGTGTGAAAACTTTCAAATCTGCCCTCAAATCAACGGGCAACCAAAGAAGCGATGCTAGCACCGGGATAACGTGATCAAATTTCTGAATCCCAGACAAAATTCGAGTGGCTGTATCTTTAATCATCTGAATCATTAGCTTGACATTTTTTTCTACAATAAATGTTTAAACAGGTTAATAAAAAAATTCAGTTAATCAACTAATTATTTAAGATGTAGCACTAAGTAGTGTTAACCCTTTGTGTCTTTAAATTGAATTTTGTTCTACTTGTATCATTAGTCTACTTGCAATCAACCTTTTCAACACGATATCTCATCGTTTCCCAATCTTGGGTTCTCTACCCTACATGGGATCACCTGAACTGAAAATTGGGTTGTGCAAAAATTGTTGAAATTGGAATATTATTTTCAAAAGAATAAGTAAAGTTATGTAACAACAGTACTGAATTCATGTGTTCGTTTTTTTTAAAGTCAAGTACTGATTGGCAACAACTATTTCGTTAAGGTACAAACGCTAATTTAATTAAGCGACGTAACACAAAACACACAAGTAAGGAGTGTCTTTGTTGACTTATTTGCCTTTGTACTTTGCGTGGAGCTGCGGGTTATAACAGAATATCCACAAGGGACAGATTTTAAAAGCACCAACAACAATAATATTTTGCGAAATGTTATCTTCAAATTTAAATTTTGTTTTGTTATTGTAACAGCTGATTGTTTTCTTCTTCGTACCACTGTTACAGTCTGTTGTGTCGGTTTTTATATATTATACTTTGACATTCTCTTAACAGTCAACTAAAATGTCTTGTGTCAATTTTTTTTTACAATTAAAGTGCCCGTAAAGTGAAATCCAGTTTGTGTTTTGAAATTGTCAAACTACAGAAAAACATGTTATTAACCAACTAGCCGAATTTTAATGAGTAAAAATATCGCGAAGTATATAAAATTAGGTTTCAAAATCATGTAAAAATGAGCACTTTTCCCCACCTCTCTCTGCTGGCTCAAGGCACTGAAACCCCGTTTGTTTTTAAAGCTTTATTGAACAACACGGAACATACAAACAGACAGCTAGACGAAAAAAACGTTCTATAGTAGACAACAATACACCATTTGAAAGGAAACTAAAGAAATAAAATCAAACAGTGGGATTAGTACAAATGTTGGCTAACAAGACTCAAAATTTGAGCGAGTTTACAATAGATTATTATTTTTCTTCTTCTTCTCCTTGTTTAACGCGGTTGGCAACCAGCATAAAAGGTGCATTACCGCCACCTACTGCTCCGGAGCAGAGACTCAAATCAGCTCCAGCTCTATATAGGCAGATACTAATGCCTCAATGAGTGAACCCATGTATGTAATTGGGTTCGGTTTAAGCCACCGCCCACCAAAAATCTGTGGTGAAGCACAGAAATCCAGTCAAACTCCAATAAAAATACACAAGGTTGAACACATTTTAACATGTGATCAGCAAAGCATTTCTAACAAATCTTTGAATTTGCTTAACAGGCACTTTAAATATCAAATACTAGTACTTTTGTGTGTTTTCTCCCTTCGTTTATCTTCATTTAACCAGCAATGACAAACGGGTGGTTAAGATTCCAGCTCCAGATGGCCTCTAATTTCTTTGTGAGCTAATTTGAGCTGAATTGATTATTTGATTAATTAAGTAGTGGATCGACAGAATCGTAATCGGCAACTATTTTGTCAGTGAATTCCTTGTTTTTGTCATTCCTCAAGAAAATATTGAAAGCATTTAGTGGCTGCAGCTTCTTAAATGTGAACATTTGGTGCTTTTCTTTCGTGCCTTTGTGGATTAACTTGGTTTTGCACCGTTATTAATATAAAACAAGTCATTCCAACATGTTGTGAACACCTTTTACCATTTTCAGAATTTTGTTTTTCTTTATGATTTATCGCCAAAATAATTATTCGATAGTGGAAATAACGGTGAGCTGCAGCCAGAGAGTCACTGTTTGTGTTCATCGGCGAGACGCGGCTCAGTGTTTGCCAACTGACACACATCTAAAAAAAGGCATCATCTTCCCTCATGGTTACCATGGACACAAAAGCACAGGACCTAAAATTGTCACTGGCAACGATGTGCACACCTCACAGACCTGAATCAGCTTAACGACAAACCAGGAAAAGCAGATTCTTCTAACAGATCAGTGGAAAAGCTAATGAGCCGCAATCAGAAATCCACATAATATAAACGCTGGTTTCTTTCTTTATAGTATCTCAGAGGAAAGTGTTGATGTAAGGGATCAGTTTGAATACCGTTAATCAAAAGAAAAATAACTAATGAAGTTATCAACAATGTAATGGCAATTATTGACTTGTTTAAGCTTCTCCAATGTGAGAACTTACTGTTTCTATTTGAGATGAAACTGGTTTTTGGTGATGTAAAATTGTTGTATTGTAAAGATGAACTAATTTAAACCCATTTCTACATTTTTAAATGGATTTAAACAACATGCTGCCTTATTTTGTAAAACCTTCAAACAGCTCTAAACCAATGGTGAAATGTTAAAACTATTTGTAATCTCACTACATTAAAGGTAATTTGGTTTAAACTGGTTTAAATTGTTGTATTCTGAAAATAAACTAGTTTAAACTGAATTCAAACCCCCTTAGACATAAGCAGATTTAAACTAGATACTGTCTTATTTTGTAATATTTTCAAACAGCTCTAGTGTTGAAATGTCTAAAATTGATTTTTATTTTACTACACTAGAGTTAATTTGGTTTTAACTGTTTTAAAACGGTTGCATCCCAAAGATTATCTAGTTTAAACTGAATTTAAACTCCTTTGAAGATGAGTTAAACAGATTAAAAATAGATACTACCTTATTTTGTAACACTTTCAAACAGTTCTAAACTAATGATGTAATGTCTAAAACTGCTTTTAATCTTAATAAATTGGAGGTAATCTGGTTTTAAATTGTTGTAGTTTAAACTGAATTTCAACCCCTTTCAAGATGAGTTAAACAAATTTAAAGTAGATGCTCATTTTGTAACAGTTTGAAACAGCTCTAAACCAAGTGTAAAATGTCTAAAACTGCTTTTATGATTAATAAATTAGAGGTAATCTGGTTATAAATTGCCATAAATTGTTGAATTCCAAAGGTGAACTAGTTGACCCTGAATTTAAGACCCTTTGAACATATTTTAAATGGATTTAAAGTAGATACTGCCTTATTTTGTAATACTTGCAGACAGCTCTAAACAAATGGTGAAATGTCTAAAATTGTTCTTAATCTCACTAAATTAGAGGTAATATGGTTTTAACTGGGTTTAGACCGTTAGGTGTTGATGATAGAGTGGTTTAAGCAGCTTTTAAACTCCTTTGAACATGTTTTAAATAGATTTAAACCAGGTACTGCTTGAGTTTGCTACATTTTGAAACAGCACCAAGGCAATGGTGAAATGTCTAAAACTGTTCTTAATCTCACTAAATTCGAGATAATCTGGTGTCTACTGTTGTGTTTTGTTGATGGAGTTGTTTAAAAAGCCTTTAAACCACTTAAAATCTATTTTCAAGCTGATATTATCCGTTTTGAGCTGGGTTTATAAATTGTTGGTTGATTAACTCTAAATTTTTGAAGGGTTGTTGAAAACTTTAAAATCTTTGGATTTTGGAGAGTATAAAAGTTATTTTAAAATGTCTCCTGTGGCTCAAAAAAATATTAATTTTAAACAAAAATTTCTTACATTTTATGGACTGTTTGAAGGGTAAAAAAACCATTGAGGAAGTGTAGAACACGCCGACAGAAGTTTATAGTGTTCTTTTTTTAAATTTTTTTATGGCTTGATAGGAACACAAGTGACTCACGGCTGCATTCTCCTCACTTCTCTGTCACGGTGATTCATGAGAAGGTGTGTCAGATTTTGACAAAATAAAACCCGTGTCATTATATTATCTCCTTTTTTTTTCTCTTTTCTTTCTTTTTTTTTAAATGCCGCCTTCAGTTTGCCGTAATAGACGCTGTGTGGCAAAGATCAAGTGATGCAAAAACTTTAAAGCTCTTATCGTTTCGCCTGCGTGTTTAAAGAGTCAATGAGTCATTGCGTTGGTGCATTAAACCGCTTTTTGCTTTTAATCTTAACGATCGTGTGAGGCCGGACTCGTTCTCCTCCGCCTCCTGCTAATTAATGGATGTGTCACATTTTTCCAAAGGTGGGATCGGACTGAAATAACACGCAGGAAAGCTGATAATGGTTAACCCACACCTGCTATCACGTGCACACTCCAAGGGTTTGTGCGTTTGTTACTGATCTATGACTCTATGGAAGAAAGGAATTCTGCTTCATTCCTGCAGAGCTGCTCCTTCCGCTGTTGCCAAAATTCCCGTTGAAATCGCCGAACCACATTTTTAGCTTCGGCAGTGAGCTGCAAAGAACAATCTGCGTGCACACGCACACAACGCAAGTCGCAAATGTGCTGTTTAGATTAAAGATTAAGCATTAAGAAAATAAAATTTAAAAAAATTAAGAAACCAGATTAAAAGAATGAGCTTTAAATATAGGAAGAATCAATTTATATCAATATTTGTGCACAACGTTTTAAATTATTCAGAGGACAAAAAATGATACAAAACAGGAGTGGTATTCATCTGTCCACCAAGACGTCTCAAAATGATAAACGATGGTCAGGCATGAAAATGCTTATTTGACCTTTGACCTTTGTTAGGGAATTATTTAGAACTTTATGCTTCTTCCATTATGTGGCAGCTTGACAATTCAAGAATGCAAAAAAAGTGTCCTCAATTGAAACAAAATGCCCAACAATATGTCCTCTAGAATTTTTAGCTCATCCGCACCAACGGTCCGATGAGCTAATGTTATGGCGAAGCGTCCGTCTGTCTGTCCGTTCGTACGTTGTCCATCCGCAATTCTTAGAAAATGCTTCTTCTCCTCCTTCAGTTCTTGATGCATTTTGATTCCGATGGTTTACTTTGACTCAGCTAAGCTCTGTTCACCATTCTTCCTCGCAGAATTTTGAAATTTTAAATTTTAGGGAAAATATGGACTTTTTTTGTGGCGAAAACTGTGAAATTCACCCAGAATGCTTCTTCTCCTCCTTCATTTCGTGACAGATTTTGAATCCGATGGATTTTTTTTGATTCATCTAAGCAAGGTTCACAATTCTTCCTCCTAGAATTTTGAAAATTAGAATTTTGGGGCAAATGTACACATTTTGTGGTGAAAACAGTGAAATTCACAGAAAATGCTTCTTCTCCTTCAGTTTCTGATGGATTTTGATTCTGATAGTTTGGATTGATTCATCTAAGCTCTGTTCACAATTCTTCCTTGTGGGAATTTTGAAATTTTTGGAAAAAATAATAGACTTTTGGTGATGAAAATGAAGAAATTCACCCAAAATGGGGCATGTTCCTGAATTGCATGGTTGCGAATAAAAAAAATTCACCAAAATAAGACACCATTCAAGAAAATTTACTCATTGTTGTAAAGATTTTGAAGAGAACCTCAACTGTCAGTAAAAATATTTCCAGCCGTGTGTAAATCACTATCCCCCCCAAGACAGTTCACACACTGCTGTAAACATTTCACCTGGTCGTTCAGGTTTCATTCAAAAGTGTATTTACACAATAGTGTAAATGCTAAAATGACTCTTAGAAAAATTACAGCTGTCAGTAAAGAATTTTATTTACAGTATGTCAACATTTTCTTCAACTACATAGTGTGGGGAAATAGTTCACAGAATAAAACCGGATGAAATCTGGTTTTCAATGTCAGCTATTTTGACTGAGATCAAAGGTCATATATGAATAAAATGCCATAAAAGCATTTTACACCGTCATATCTCTACTCCTGCTTAAGGTGGAGCGCTCTAATGAAAACTAAAATTTCCAGCAGCATGTCTTCGACAACTTAAATTTATTATTTAGTGTTTTATTATGTCGTGAACTGTTTCTCTGAGGTCAGAGTTCAAATATGGAAAAAAAAAAAGTCTCAAAAGTAATCTATGCTGTCATAACGCTGCTCCTCTTTGAGCTAGAGTATCCTACCCAAAAATCTAAATGTCCAGCAATAAGTAGTCTACCTTTTTTGTTTGTTTTTAATTAAAAATAAACTATTTTTATTTTCTGAGTCAACGCAACGCTGGCCTACATGCAGAGTGTAGCGGATAAGTTCCCAATCGGAGAATAACTGTGCATTTTATGACTAAAGCATGACATTTCTACCAGAGTCAGTACATACCATAAGGTTTATTTTCAGATGTGGAAGCAAGTTGGATTTGACCCATGAGGACCACGAGGGGTCAGTGAAGGATTACACAGGGGTCAAAATTTAAACATCCTCCAGTCATATTGAAACATATACCATATTATTCGCCTGATCATAACGATTTTAAAAAGGTATAGTTTGGACTATCTGTGACTGAATGTTATGAAGTTATGGGGCAAAAACGGCAAACA
>OMMV01173913.1:0-12837 GCA_900302635.1 Chatrabus melanurus | reverse complement strand
TCAGTACACTGGCAAATGTTAATAAAAGCCATAATGTAATCCCACATAATATTTGATTAACCACCAAAATACCACAAAACACAATGCAGGTCCCAAAACGTTACTTTCTGTCTCAAACACACACTTTGCCTGGAAACCTGGAAGCGGTCGTTGTGAAAACGGAGCTCCTTCACGAGCCATTCCCGAACTGCTCCCTCGACCTCAGGGTCTCATGCACTCACAACCTCTTTGGTTTTGCTGCTCTTCTTTTTCTTCTTCTTAGCAGAGCTAGTGCTAAAACTTTTTGATGCGAGGAATCCATCATGGCGGATCTCGGCGCTGCTCACCGGACTCTCGAACAGCCAGATAGTGACGTAGTTTTAGACTCCGCCTCTTTTGCGCGTTGGTACACGGCGAGAGCAGCAAAATGCGCGTTCAGTGTGAAAGGCCCTTTAGGGCATAAAATTGAAATTTACTAACACATTCTTAAACAAATAAATAAAACATGATGGCTGCTAAAATCTGAACTGGTCATTTGATTTCATTTCATCCATTTGGTCATTTGAGTTTGTTTTTTTATTTTATTTTAATCTTAATTTCAGTGCTGTGCTATCTGTTGTTATGGACTTGTTTCCAGTTGAAGAATATTTTCTTTTACAAATCTTACTTTTTATGTCAGCAAGTCCTCGTGGTTCTTTAAAAGCTGTTTGTGTATGCAGTCGCTATAAATGAGGCTCCTGGATTCTGGAAAGACAGCATACTTTTATTGACATTTGGGCCTTTATCTCTGGTGGTGTGCCCAATCCTTAAAAAACATGAGCAGCATACTTTTTGGAGAAAGAAAAATAAATAAATAATGTACCACTTCTGTCCAATCTCAATAGGCCAGATACCAAAAATCCAATTTTTGTAACTCACAATTTCAATTTAACAATACTGCAAACTGTGATTAGTGGCCTTGTAGTCAAAGAAATATGTCATTTCATAAAAAATGATAAAATAGTACCCTTTAGTGACGGTGCATAACTGCAAACATCAGCAGGATTGTTCAAGTCGGCCTCCGAGCAGCCCAATGAGCATAGCTTTCCGTCATGGAATGGTTATTCATAAAAGAACGTTAACCGCATGAAATTCTAAAGTGGCCACAATTTTCCAAGATGACTGTCATTTCTGATATGACATTTCATAAATTTGCATCTAACATGATGATATTAACCAAATTGTATGGTTCTTTTGTCAACATGTATGCATTTGAATATGTGGATTGCAAATTGTTATGTTTCAGCATGCCTTCACGTGGCTTTATAGCATAATTTGCACATTTCTGTGACAAATATACAAAGGTTTAAAAATCGAATTACATCTGTAGCAATCTAATATGCACAGGTTGTAGGGGTGTAGCCACAGTCACATTCTCTGGATGGTTGACTGGCACTAGTCTTCATGATGTACCCAACTCTCAGCTGTGGCTCCAATAATATGCCTGTGTTGCCTAGCAGGCTGAACTAAGTGACGGTACCATGCGGTGTGCCTCTGCATATGACGGAGTATGTTTGTGTTATATATGATATACAGTATGAAAGGTTTATGGGTGATTTTTTTATGCCATAATTGAATTCAATTCATTTATTTATTAACATATATGTTATGATTTTGACTTATGAGTCACCTCAACGTGCTACATGCGAGTAAGATCTAGACCATGGGTCAACAACCCTGCTCCGGGAGATCACCTGCCCTGCATTTTTTCCAACTGTCCCTGCTCCACCCACTGCTAATTAACTGAGTCAGATATGCTCAGCCAATCAAGAGCTCATAAACACCGGACTTGACTAATCAGCTGTGGTTGCAGTGGGTACACATGGAAAACATGCAGGGGAGGTGACCCCTGGTCTAGACCATACCTGCCTCATGAACAAGCACCTTGACGACAGTGGTAGGTAAAAAAAACTTGAATCTTTTTTTAGATTTATTTATTTATTTGGTTATTTTACTGGACGAAACCTCAAGCAAACCAGACTTACTGCAGTGTCGGCCTGCTATGGCCATTCTGTCGAGACAGAAGGCACAACACAAAATTACAAGATTGACAGAACATGCAGCAACGTGACAGAAAAGTTACAACTGAGGCGACCAAATATAATTCTTTGGATTACACAGACTTGAAAAATAATTAAATCAATACCGATATCGCAAAGATTATCTTATTCAATCAACAGATACGGCAAAAAGTGTAAAATAATAGTGGTAATGGTGGCCATCTTGAAAAATGGCTACTATTTTGGATTTATATGTGGCTAACTTTCTTTTTTGAATTAGTGGTCTATCAGTGACACACATGCAATATTTAATGCTCGTACAACAACCCGAATGATTTTTCACTTATTTGAGCCACTACCTGTTTGTGGCCAGGAAGCGTTAAATCTGTTCGTTCAGCTTCATCCTAACGTCATGGATTATCTTCTTCCTGTTTGTCTGGATATGAGAGCAAATGGAAAACTGCTGATCTGTTTTAATTGAAAATATTGCACAAGATAAGATGTCACCATGGCTCAGCCCACTTCTGAGATGATTGAGATGGGCAGGAATCTGTTTTTGCAAAGGGGTAATTGTAATGTGCGAAAGTGGAGCTGTGATGAACAGGGGCCGGCCACCATTGATTGCTCTTGTTTTAGACGGAGCGTGATGATTTCAAGGTGATGCACTGAAATGAAAAGGATCTCGGATATTTGGGAAAGTTGTGTTCCTCGGGCTTAGTATTAGTTTGTAACAGCACAGCCCCCTCCAGCTGGGTGATTTGCAATTGAAGAGACAATCTGTGAGTGTATTGGATTAAAAAAATAAAATAAACTTACTTTTAAATTTCAAATTCATTTTTACATATAAAACTTTAGCAGCATTTGAATGATTATATTTCAGGCTCTATGTGCTGTATACAATTAATGGGAGAAGCAAATCAAAAGTGATATGCGTCAGGTTAAGATGTCAGGGTTGTTCCACTCACATTAAATCTATCAAAAGAATAAATGGGATGCACAGGTTTAAATGTGTGCATCATACAAGGCTGCAGAATGTTTGTGTTCCTGCTGTTCTGCATGTTAAAAAGGTCAACATATCTGACTGTAAAAGTGCACTGAAGCAGTCCCGCTCTATAAAGTAAAGTATTTTATTTTTCTCCACAGATACCGTTTATATAGTTTTGTCTGAGAATTTCATCAGAGCCTTTATGGGAGGTTGGCCGTATTTGACACTGTCTTTATGAGGCCAGTTACTTTTTATGTGAAGCCTTCAGTGGAAATGTTGATACGGTATGATTGCTGGATTGGAAACTTTATAGGGATCACTGGTTTTATCCAATATACGCGGCGTCTGTTTAACCCGCAGGCGACTTCCAAGAAACAGTTTCTCCGAAGTTTCGCTTCAAATCAAATCCATGAATATCCAATTGTTTTAATCACATATTACTGCTTTTCTTTACGGAGGAATATGTTAGTGTAATTTTCACTGCTTGGTGACTGAAGTTCTGGTATATATCGAGGATGATCTTGCTCATGCCCCACACCATTTCTTCTCTTAGAACAAGTAATTAATTTTCACTTGTTGTCATTAGTTAAACCAGTTGAAAATAAAAAGAATTATGGCCAACTCCATGCAAATAGTGATTAATTGTAAGTGGCTGTAGTCCCATTTGTTCTGGTGGAAGCTGCACGGAGCAGCTCCCCCGGTGATTCATTTCTCCTGGTTACACAGATACATGGCGCTGCCTTTTTATCTCCTTTTTTGTTTCTCATTGTTTCTCTTCACTTTCATCATAAGCCGCATGCTAATGTACAGTGCAGCCAGGCTACAGGCTGGAATATATCATTGTCTGATTACATTCTGGAAATGGATTTGTGGCTATTTGCACAGAGGAAGTGTCACAGCAATATTAGATATGAAAAGCTGACTTTCGGCGCAGGTACAACCGCAGCAGGTTGTCAGAACGTCCGCCTGCTCTGGAGCGGCCCGCCGTTGCGATTGTGAACGCTGCTCAGGGAATTACCGGTCGTCACGGGGAAGCTCTATTAGAATATCTGTGATGGATCCCAGAGTGAGAGTTGACGTTGAGGCTTTCTCTGTGTGATGTTTTTTTTTTCTTTTTTCTTTTGGTACCTTATGCATAAATGGTGCAATTCAGACTGCTACTTAAGCCCTTGGCAGAGGTGCTTAAGTCTCCTCTCACACACAATTTCCTCCCCGCTCATTGTGACATTGAACTGAAGTGCAGAGTCGTGCTGCTCCCAGCAAGTTGCACACTCCGAACGGTCATTTACATAATTTAAAAACTCTCCAGAGCCATGGGTGTTTTCAATGAAAAGGGTGAAAATATTAAAATTCAGTTTCTTCTATTCTAAACATCAGCGTTTGATGTTCTATTGTTAGATCATACGCCCTTCATCAAAAAAGTGTGAAAAAGGTTTGCCACCAAACACATATGTGTAGATTTGCCTCATCAAAAATACATAAACACACACAAAAAAGAAAAAAAAACTGCACTTCTGTTGTGCTTTCACTTCCACCACATGCTAAAAGCACTTCATGATGATGCCTCACATTCATCCATTCAAACACATTCACATGCTGATGTGAGGAACTGGCACGCAAGATGCACAACTTCACACCAGGAGCAATTTGGGGATTAAAGACCTTGCTCAAGGCCTCCTTAGTGACAGGAATGAGGGTAAGACAACTACTGTTCACATTGCCTACCTAGTTAGAGGAACTGAAGCTATTACCCTCCAGTCAGAGGCTTACTTTAAGGTGCAGTCACACTATGACGTTTGAGCCAGCAACTGGTGAACGACATGAAAGCGAGAGAAAAGGAGAGAAAAGTGGCCACACATCGGCGAAAATCAGGTTCCCGGAGTTTGGTTGCGGACCTCAAATGCATCACAGCCTTTCACAACATGTTTGTTGCAGAGGCAGCCATTATCCAGCGCTCCATTATAACAAGCGGAACTGTTGCCAACGTGGAAACATTCAGGAGAGGGGTTTGACACACCACTGTCCAGTGATTCTGAGCAGGAAGGCGAGCCAACAGCCACACGTTAGCCAAAGAACATGATCGCACCAGTAACTCGGGCTTTTTGAGGCTGTTCGCACCAGTAACGCAGGCTAGCGAGGGTTACCGCACGCAAACTGCACGTAGCAATGATCTACGGTCTGTAACGATCTCCTACGTAGCCACAGGTAAATCAGCAAACGACGAAAAATTTTCAACATGTTCAAAATTTTGGTCGCGGTTCATCAGCGAACACCACAAACACCGGCGAAGGCCAGCACAGGTTACCGGAGGCTTCCGATCACAACAAATGCAAATATGTTGGCCCAAATGCCTAGATGTGACTGCGCCTTTAGGCCAGATTCCTTAAGGTGCAGTCACTCTATGACGTTTGGGCCAATGTGGACAAACATATTTGCAAATGTCGGTGTACGCTGGCCTGCGCTAGTCTCTGCTGGCCGCTGCCAGCCTCCGCCTTTAGACCGGCGGAGGTGGTGGCTACTGTGACTACACCTTTAAAGGTGTAGCCCCTTTTGAGTTTTTTTTAACAATTTAAATAATAAAAATTATTTTCTTCAGCACCAAAATAATTTTGTTCCTTAGTATTTAAATAAAAGATTCACAATCTTAAATCACCAATATGATCAATGTTCACCTTGTCTGGAAACAATTTAGAATTTTGACCGATGTGGATTAAAAGATAAGGTATTATGACACACTTTCTGTAGTGATGTAACAGATGATGTGTCAGGGTTTTCAAAAACTCAAAACAGTATGCTGGGAAACTATGTAGTATTTGGGTCAGAGGTGGGAGTAAGTCACTCTCAAGTCATGAAACTGCAATTCTCAAGTCGAGTCGCAAGTGTCAGCTGTCAACACATGACACTCAAGCTGACTTGGGACTTGACTTGAGACTTGCAGTTTCATGAGTTGAGAGTGACTTGACGGTGGCTTACTCCCACCTCTGATTTGGGTTGAACTACAGTGCTTTGCTATATATGCTAGTATTAGCATTACATAGCTGAAGAAATGGGGTAGGCCTTCAATTGCAAATAAAAGTGCTAAAAATGATGTAAAATTGAAGCAGAAAGAAAGCTAATGACACAGCTAATAAACACTTACGGCCACCAACGATCCCTTTGGGAAGAAATCAAGATCAAATCTATACATTTTTCACATAAAGGTTTTGATGGATATAGCTGGTGGACAGGTAAGACAACACTCACACAAGTCTTCAGTGTCAATTATCAGTACAAATGTTAGTTACAGTTTATCAAATTTTTGCTCGGTTTGGCAAAATGAATAAACGGGCAGACTGAAATTTTGTCATAGCTTTATTCGATGTATTTTTCAGAATTGTAAATGGGAAATTCTAAATTCCCAGTTTCCAATGAATGCATCATGAACTTCCTCCATGCCATCTGTAAGATCTCACCATGCAAACTCATTATATTTGCCATGGAATCCCCCCAAAATAAATACTTTATCAGGAACAAAATTAGCTGTAATTTTGTGACATATTACAAAAATAAAGGTACTCTATAATAAATAGATTTCAACATGAGATACATTTTGCCAGTTTTTGGAAAATTGAAAGGGATGACACCTTTTAAGAAGTCCATCAAAAAAATATCCTGCTTGCAGTTTGTTTCAAGTTCTATATATTTATGTTTAGAAGAAGGGTCTTTATTGTCATTGTACATACAACGAAATTTGTCCTCTGCATTTAACCCATCCTAATTACAGTTAGACACAATCCAACCACTAGGACCAGTGGGCAGCCACAGTCCGGCGCCCGGGGACCAACTCCAGATGTAGAGAGGCTGCCTTGGTCAGGGGCAGAGAAAGGAGCAGACCCTAATGTGCATGTTTTGATGGTGGGAGGAAACCGGAGCGCCCGGAGGAAACCCACGCAGACACAGGGGAGAACATGCAAACTCCACACAGAAAGGAAGTGGGCATGGTGGGAATCAAACCCCAGACCTTCTTGCTGTGAGGCAAGAGTGCTAACCACTGAGCCACCGTGCTACCCCTCTAAATCATTTTGGTAAATAGCTTAATTATCAGCTGTGCCATTAGAAACCCCGCAAACAAATCATTATCCTGAACATAATTTCAGAGAGGGATGCAAAGCCAACTGTACATAGCCTTACACACTAGTACAGGGATTTCATTGCACATACATATAATGACAAGAAATATCTTTCTGATTGAGATACATTCCTCTCCTATAGGTGCTGCTGATTACAACCAAAAATGGACTTGGCATTGACTTGGTACAAATAATACACAACATCCAAAATTTGGCATGAGTGTCACGGTAACTAGTCATGCCAAATTAAAATGATTTTCTTTTGGCTTCACCCATTTTTACTTGGGGGTCACTGCAGCAGATCTGGTATGGAGCCGTATGTTGATTTGGCACAAATTTTACACAGGATGCCCTTCCAGATGCAACTCCAGATGTACAAGGAGAATGTGGCCTTAAACGCAGGACCTTCTCATTACGAGGCAAAACAAAACAAAAATAAAAAAAATCCTGCCATACCAAATTATAAACTGTCCTCGAAATTGAGCAATGTAGGTTGCAGTCATGTACATATAAGGCAATCAGCCATTCAACACTTATGCTGCATTCTAGACTAAGTAGTAGTAAATCCTATATAGGCCCTGAAGCCCATCGGGCCAGTGTTTATCTCCAGAAATTAAAGCATGAAGCGGATGAGCGTCTATGACTCCCCCTGGACAGGATGCCAGTCCAGCGCAGGTTCCTTCCCCAGCCAAGGCCGATATCCATTTACAGCTGGGTGGACAGAGACAATACAGATTAAGTGTCTTGTCCAAGGAAACAGACAGGTAGCAGGAACAGGACTCGAACCCAGGTCTCCAGATTGGCAGGCCAATTCCTGATCCACTGAGCTACCTGCTCTACATTCCAGATTGTGTAGGAGGTTGGGATTTTCCAGTTGAAAAGTCCAACTTCTTATGTCACATCATTCCAGCTCTCTGATACAAAATGTAAACAAGAAAAATGGCTGAATGAGCATCATCACTTAAGTAATCAGTGTTTGTTCATAAAGATTAATATTTTGAAATCAGTTCCACCTACATTGACTTACTGACCACTTTATTAGGTGGGTGGTTCTGCCTATAGTGTTCAGAAACCGTCTGAATGTTCATACTCTAAACACATATCCAACAACATTGGTGACACATTTTAACCTCAGTCTACATTACATTGCGTTATGTGTCGCCATCTATTTTGATGGCAGATGCAAATGGGTTGGATTTATCCTCTTCATTAGTCAAGGCAGTGTTGTGGGTCTAACATAAATTCAACCGATCAGAGTGGCCTTGGCACTATCTTTAAGGCACAAATGTGCCAAGTGTGGCATTGTAATTCATAGAGAACACTCAGAAGTGCGATGTTTTATAGTGAGGAAATGGATCTGCGGCGACAGAGTGCATGCATGGGATCGGCTGGCAAAAGAACCTAATGCTGGAAGTTGCTGTGGCAGCTAGATGAAGATATATGTGAATATTGTGACCTTTAACACCTTTTGCATCCGCTATTTGAGAAGAGTGTTCACTGACCACTGTGCATGGCTGTGCATGTGGGTGCAGCTGTTTCAGCTGGCATTTGAGATGGGCCTCACACATAAATGAATGGAAGTATCGAGACCTGCCCCTGCAGCACTTTTTAAAGGTAAGTTAAAAACTGTTCACTTTGTGTCCTGCTGTGCGCTCTGTCATATGCACTGTCACGCGCCGTGTCACAAAAATAATGAGTGAGATCAGTGTTCATCATGTGCTTTTGTATCAAAGCACAGGCTATTACACATTAAATATGTATTGTCAGAATTGGGTAAGATTACTTTGAAATGTAATCAGTTACTGAATACAAATTACATGGCCATTGTTTGTAATTAGTACCGTATTGCATTAGATTACAAAAAAGTAACATAATCTGAATACTTTTGATTTACTTCATAATCAATTACTGAAAATGTTGCATATCATACAAAAAAAATGGACACAACCATGAATACAACTCATAACAAATTACAAATGAAATTATGTTAAAACAAAGTATTTTAAAACATCTGTCAATTTTCTGGAAATTGTCTTTTTTTTCAAAACAAATTACACTGAACATTTATGTTCTTGTGAGGCACATTTTTAAACTCAAAATGATGGTGATATTACCAGGAATCGTAATATCTGCTGCTTGAGTCTTCCATCTTGTGGAGATTTTCTTCTACTTGCAAGTGTTGCAATTAGAGTCCTAAATAAAACAAGCCAGAAGATTGACCTCTAATTGCTACACTATCTGATGAGTTAATGGCACTGGATCATTGATAAAGATTTCATGATTTTAAAATTACTATATTTTAATAATCAAAATGTAATTAAGTAACCCTTGACAATGTAACTCTAATCTGATTACATATTTTTCAAATGTCGTCTTTTCTGATTATAGTTACTTATGTTTTGGAGTCTAATTACATAATCCGAATTGCATGTAATCTGTTACTACCCAACCCGCTGTATTATCAACAGTCTATGTTTTTGTTTCAAATATGTTTAATGTCTGGACAGTCTGTGAAAATGGAATCGTCCACTGGTCCCAGCCACAGGGACGAAGGAAAGCTGTGTAAAAGTAGGGTACAGAGTTATGAAGTTTTGTATGTTCCACACATTTTACTTTCATTTAGTTTTAAATTTTGTTCTCAATTCAGTTGTGTTCAGATGTGCCTGACAACTGCACTCTTTAACACACCACAGATACAAAGCACTGGACTTTAGACCAAGTGTTTCTTGGTCTAAGGCACTTCTTTTTTCTTTTTCTTTTTTTCTTGTGACATACAAAATCAACGCAGCAGCGTGGTGGCCAAGCGGTTAAGTGTGACTGCTTTCAAAGCAGAAGGTTCCCAGTTCAAGGCCACCCCTGCCCATTTGTTGCAGTAGGTAAATGTGGATCTACTGTGTTTTTAATGTATTTTTACATATTTTGTGTATTACTTTACAAACTACTGGATAGCTTGTGAATTACAGTGTAATAAGTGCCTTATTGATATATTAATATTATTTATTGATTGTGTTTTGTAACTGAAAGCTGCCATATAAATGCAGAGGAGTAAAAAATACAATCAAATGTTTTTGTTTTTTGTTTGTTTGTTTGTTTGCTTTCTTCTAAAACCAAGAAGTCATTTGACAGAGTGGCAAAACATCTTGAAGGCAAACAGTTGTAGAGTAAAACTTCTAGATACTGTATCTCCTACTTGGATGACTGAAAACTTCATGGATTAAAAGTACAATAATTTCCTCAGATGTAGTGGAGTAGTAGTATAAAGTAGCAGAAAATATACATACTTCAGCAAAATACAAATGCATTAAATTTGTACTCAAGTACAGTAATTGTGTAAATGTACTTAGGTGCTTTCTATCACCATCAGTCTGCTTATTATTTTATGACTAATTAATTATTCATTGAGTGTAAAAATTGCGCAAATACACCAAAACAGTGGCATCCAAAATTTATCAAAACTTAAACCAACTTACCATAACCGTAAATGTATTTAGCTGGTAGATCAATACCAGTTTGTCTTGATTTTAAAACCAGGTTACAATTTTGTAGGGTAGTTGAAACATTTTTAAAAAGCATTTTACAAACACTTCCAAACCCACCACCTTTGTTGTAAATCTGGTTTAAATTAGTCAAAATTAGATTTACACGAGATTTAAACCAGTTTAAGACATACTACTGTTTACTGGTTTGGAGCTTTTTGTAATGGTGATTGGAACATAACACAATAATACAGTAGATCTCCAGTTTAAACCATGTTTTATGAGGTTTGATATCAGTTTGTAACATTATCTCACTTACAACAGAAATTCAGCATTTTTCCACTTTCCAGAAGGTGTAAAAATGTTATCTTCTTAATTACTAACAAAGTGATTGACTGGTTTGTTTGACCAATCAATCATTTCAGCATGAGCTTGAAAAGACATGGTTGCTTGTTTCTCTTGTAAGACCTGGCAACATAATAGAGGGTGGTGGACTGGCACTGGGAGCTCAGCATAAAGTTTTGGAACAGCGAAAGTAAAATGAATGCATTGTTACCAAAAACAGTTCCAGAAGGATCAAGTGCAGTTTCTTTTCCGCAGCCGTGCTCTGAAGATAATGCACTGACTTCAGCTCTGCAGCAGCACAGGAATGTTTTGTCTGCCGCCATCTGGAGGCTGAAGCAGGAAACGCTAGCAGAGCCTATGCCGCAATACTCGGACATACTTTCGTACTTACTTCAATGGCTCCATGCTATTTTTTCAGAAAATAGTTTAAATATCATTTGAATAATTTCGGAGATTTCCCTCTGCATCACTTTTCAATCCAAATAGGAGACATATTTAGCTCTCCCACAATGGGCCTAGCTTGACAATGTATAGTGCACAATTTAAAGTTCATAGCACAAGTGTATTAGGGCCGTGTCCAACTCCACTGTCCTATTTACATGGCATGTAATCTGGGTGCAAAGGTGTTGTATTTAGTGACTTAATTAATGATGGGTGTGTTTTGGGCGTAGCACAAATTACGTAAACCAATCAGATTGTCATCGATCATTGCCTTTCAGAGCCTTGTGCACTTGAACCTGGCACACTGCTATTTAGATGACGGACTCAGTAGGTGACAGAAGTGAGAGGTTGGAAACGAACATTTACATGAGCAACCTTCATCCATCCAAAGTTCCCTGACGTGAAGCAGTTGAGCGCCTCATTCCTGTAACAACTCCTCCTCCGATGACCACCCGATCTCCTCTATACCCCATCAGGCAAACACAGACCTCTGTGCCGAGCACCATCTTGTTGCTCCCCACCTGTGAACCTGGAGTGGGAGACAACCAGTGTAAAAATATGGTTCAAACCTAAGTTATCAAAACGTTTATGGTTTTCCATCAGTTTTTGCATTTATTTTATTTTAAATTTTTGTTTTCGATTCGGTCTCGTTTTAGTTTTATGAGTGACGATGAGGAGGATGAGCACTGGTGTTCTTCCCTGTGTGCGCAAACAGAGTGTACGCATGCCGTGAACGCGCTTATGTAAGGCGTATCTGAATATTGTGCCGAATAAATAGCAGGACCAGGTTTTTGTTGGTTTATGGTGTAATCACTTTCTGCTGCCTCATTATGGCAATGCACCAGCACTGTACCTGGCCACACCTCATTTTAAGACCAACATGCCCATAGGGACAAAGACGAGTGCAAGTACCTCAACAACGTGGGCGCTGGGTGTGAAAATAATTGCTTTAGTCATAAACTGCCAATGACAGTTGCACTGCGCTGTGCATTGCATCAGGTGTAACATGGGGCCCTATTTCTTCTCAATGCCAACTTTACAGACCTAGTAAAATTTCTAGGGTTATGCTGCATTCACATTGTAGGATAGAAAACCAGCCTGGGTAAACCCCGCCCCTTCTTCCAGCGAATTTGATTTTGCCTGCAGAAGGGTCTGGACACCCTGGGTTCAATTTTCACTGTTCAATGTTCCACAATCTCTGGATCCAATCAGAAACAGGCATTTTGCACCTGGCGCGCTATTGGCGGGTTTAACCAAACCACGATGACGTTAGAAAAGCGACGGCAACAGGGTTGCCAGATTGGGTGGTTTCCCCCAACAAGGCAAAACAATTTTGGGCAGTTTTTTGTGCACTCGCGGTTTTTGAAGAGGTTTTGGGCTGGAAAAACTTGCTGGCATCTGGCAACACTGGACGGCAAGCAGCGTTTGTGAGTACTCACGTTACTGGTTTGGAAATACAGTTG
>OMMV01173903.1:0-10420 GCA_900302635.1 Chatrabus melanurus | reverse complement strand
GGGGGGAGGGGCACCCCCCCCCCCCCCCAACCCCCTCAGAGTAAAAATCCACTTTTGAAGATATTTTGCACATAATAGCAATAATGTTAATAATAATAATAATAATAATGAATACATTTTTAACACCTAAAATGTTCAATCAATAAATATCATCCTAAGTGTTCTAGTTTTACTTCTACAATTCTGTACTAAGTGGAATTGAGGAGCTACATAAAAAAATCTGTTTAATTTTAAAAATAAATAAATAAAACATAAAGGAGCAACTTGTATTTGTGGTGCTCAGATTCTGATATTGTACGATACGTTTCCTACTTTCCATGGTTTGAACTGTTCCCCTTTTTAGCCAGCAAAGGTGTGCAAATGTTCTCCCATTGGTTGATATCCTGGTGAAGTGAAATAAACATGCTGAAATAGCCAAAACGGAATTGAAATGTCATTTTCTGACAGGTGAAAAGAAAATGCATTTTTTTTGAAACGCAAAATCACTGGCCCTACATTTATTACTCAATTCAGCCAGATTCTTTCAAAATTTGTTTAATTATCTATACTTATTGTTTGGGAGTGTTCAAATTTTCAATTCTACACTTGCTATATTTTTAATTTGAGGGGACCAGTGAAAATGGAGGCTGACAAGTGAAATAACCTAAGTACTTGCCCGCAGGACAAGTAGAAAAAAAATTAAATCGAACCCTAGCGTAAAGCGATAAATGCTGCATTTTCTCTTGACTGGAGCTGGGCCGAGCCGATGGCCAATCAGAGTGCGCCTTTTTATTACGTGACGTTTTTGAACCAATGCGTGACGAGAAAAGTAAAAATAGCATTTATATACTATTATATAGAAATATTTCAAAAACACAACACTACAGTATTTCATCCTTCCCATTACAGCCAGAAAGCAATGATGAAAATGCTCTCATAACAACTGGAAATACCTTCTTGGATATATGGGAGCAATGTGGGAATGGAGCCATTTTTGTTCCCTGCATAAAGTAATCAGTCTGCTTCCAGGTGCTCCAGGTTTTTCCATTTACCACATTTGAACTTCAAAAACAATTTTAAATAAATAAATCAAATTTAATTCGGAAATCAAGCCAAATTTCAAGTACAGCTGCAGCAAACATCCACGTAGCCAAACATGCAGAACATTTATCTGTCCACTGTAACATTTTGTCCCGTCCAAACATAATAATAATCCTTACTTTAAAGTCTAAATTTGGTGTACAGTGGACTTTCATTACACTGAAATGGTATATATTGACCACACCATTTTTTTTTTGTATTGAATCAAATTTACGCAAACAAAAGAAAAAGTTGGCTTTTCATTCTGTCTCTCTTATGCAATACAGGTGGAATATTGGTATGATAGCAGAGAGAGCACAGCCGTTCGCTCCTCTGTCCCCACTCTGTGTGTGTCCAATGTTTGACCCGAGTCAGGCTTTTGTGACTGTGTCATACCCAAACTGATCGTCAGAGTCTGAAACCCTGTAAAAGCTCTTAAATAAGTACAACCTTTTATGAACTTGTATTTTAGAAGAAAATGAAATTAACAAATCTATGTGAAAATAACTAATCGATGTATAATGTGGGTATATTCCGTTAAAATGCTTAATCAGATTGAGGCAGAAAACTATAAATTGAAAAAGTAAAATAGAAAAGAAAATGTTGACACCTTGATAATTTAAAAATAACAAAGACTAAGACGTTAAGACAGGATTCCTATTTGTGGTAGACTTTTTGTACTTTTGAGACTGACAAAACAAATCGAATTACTTCAGAGAAGTGGCAGCGTAAACATCAAGTGAATCTGCCTTCACCGAAATCTAATAAGCACGCTTTGATATCGGTCCAGGTGGGCAGAATCATGTTGAAGCTGAACAAGGTCACAGTGTCCCTGGACAATATGGGCTCTACTGTTGTGAATCAATGATACGCAGCGCTTTGAACTGTAAAAGCAGAGGGTGTGATAATACACAACTGAAGGATATGCAGAGATGAGTATTGTGCAACCTTTGAAAAATTTGAAAGAAAAGTAGAAGGAATAAATTCCCAAACGAGGAGGGAAGCTGGCATCGCTAAATTAAGTTTGGAAGAGAGAACACGTTTGATTATTGTTAGCATTTCCTTTTAAGATCCAGTGGCGATACTGACAGATGCAGGACAGACACTGGCTGAAATAAATTAGTGCAACATTTTATTGTTGTACCAATACGGAGTATAGCAATATCACACAGGAAGAATCTTTCAAGATTAATGATAGTGATGTAGCAAATGTACCAGACAGTGTTTAACATTGCTTTTGTTGGATTTATACAGCACACGCCGGTGGGCGCACTAATGGACGTCAAAATCTGAAATAATTTCATTCGATGCTCGAGCTGAAATTGAAATACTGGCATCAGGTCAGGCATCAACTGATTTTTAAATTATCAATTGCCTAACAAAACAGGTGATGATTTGATTGAGAATGATTGAGTATCACTTTTTATTAATTTTTAATGGGGTTTTTTTTTTCATTTTTGTTGTAGCAATACCCTATTTTTTACAAATTTGGAAGTAGAGAAGGAATGGGAACCTAATGCTCTTGTATGCGATGTGCCTCGGCAAAACCTTCATGAAGCTGGATATGTAGTTGGTCAAATTTTTGATGACTCAGTGGATCTGTGTTGGCCTGTGTCAATCAATTTAAAATGAATCAACCCACCAATGAAGCCACCAAATTAAATTGGGTGACAACCGGAGTCAACAGTTCCACACCACAATAGAGGTCTACGACCACAAATTCCCACCCTATGTCTCATACCACCACACATAATATACAAACACTTTTGTTTAAGATGACGGATGATTAACACTAAGGTCCCTATCTTGATGATCTATAGTGCACAGTCTAAAGCGCTTTTGTGGTGTGTTCAGCTCCACTTTGCTATTTACACAGTGCAGGGTGAGGCGCAGGGCACAAAGGCATTGGATAAAGTCACCTAATCAATCACGAGTGTGTTTTCGGCTTCATGTGAAGTACACCAATCATATTGTATGTCATTAGCACGGTGGCACAAACAGTTTGTACGCTTGCCTCCAAATGCAAAGGTCCCTGGTTCGAGGAAATCTGCATGCGAAGCATCAAAGTGCGTGAGCAGTTATGGAGGCTGCAGTCATCTGCCACAGCTCCCTGAGGTGAAGCATTTGAGCGCCTCATTCCTCAAACACCTCTTCCTTCATCTCTATCCACCCAGTCTACTCCGTATCACATCAAACAGACCCCCACCCCCCGCTAACGGACCCTCCTGTAGCCAGCACAGTCTTGGCACACCCCACCCGTGAATCCTGGAAGAAAACTAGCATAAAATATGTATAAAAATGGCATAAAATTTTAATAACCATAGTTATTAAAATTTTGTATTTTTCCATGCATTTTTTACTTTACTATTTCTTGTTTGTTTTCAACTGAGTTTCATTGTAGCTTGAAGAGTGATAATGAGTGCTAACGCACATCCTAATGTGCACGAGTGTTGTGAACTCACCTATGTAAGGCTTATCTGAATATTGCGCAGTAAAAACTCGACTTCAGACCAGGTTTTTGTTGGTCAATGGTGCAATTGCTTTCTGCTGCCTCATGAAAAAAAAATAGGAAAAGAAAATCACGCAGCAGAGTCGTGATCAGTTAAGGCTCTGTCACACAGTGGCGTATAACATAAACTTATGCTTAGCGTTTAATAAAAACTGGCAAAATCCGAACACGCTGGAACACGCCCAACTTTGCATCGAAAATACTATAGAGGACACGTATAGCTAGTCGAACGGATACAGATCGTATGTCTAACCCATTTATAGTGTTTGATTCACTTCTATAGAAAATAATCAGTGTTTGCCCAATGTCTGCCCAGCATGCAGCGTTCAGACCGTCATGTGGCGTACCTTCTTCGAGTGTACACAGCGCCGAGAGCGCCACGTCCTTTTTTTTTTTTCACGCCACCCATGAATGTGAAGAAGTCCCACAAACCAGCCGTGGACAGGGGGAGATCCAAAAAAGATCATCCAGCCGAGCACAGAGCTCTGTCTGGATCTTCTGATGGCTCTCTGTGGGTCTCTGGAATTGGCTCCGCCTCCAGACCGGGAGAACGCTCGCAGAATGACAGCTGTATGGTATGGCGCCAAGAGCTCCACATCCTTTTTCTCCACGCCGTGCAAGAACATGAAGAAGTCCTACAAATGGCAGCTGTATGGTAAAGGAACTACTTATTTCTCACTTTCCCCTAACATACCTGTAACTTCTGCATAACTAATGTGGCACACGTTGTGAATTTTGAACATGCTCAAAATGTTTTGACGTGCTCTGCGTACGTGTGACCACGTGCTTAAAACGAGTACTACTTATGTGTTACGTACCCCTAACCATTTTCAACGAGCATCACCGTGTTGGTAAAGAATTCACATACGTCGGCATACGTTTCTGCTGTACGTCACTGTGTGACATCCGCTGTAAGAGGTCGGTAAAAGTTCCCAAAGACCAAAGGCGTCACAAGTATGGGATTATTTCAATTTCGCTCAAAACAAAAAGGTTGTTTGTGCATTGTTTCATTGTTTGAGCTTTCACTGGCATACCACCGCAGCACTGGCACTATGCACGAGGAAACACGTGAAATTCTGGATGATGGACCACCAGAAAAGGAAAAACCACTGAAAGCATGGTCTATTCTGGTTTATTAATATTAAAAAATGGGATATTGACCCAAAGGTCTTGTGTGCCCCGTCGCACGGTGGCTGTGCACTGAATGTATGGAAAGTTATTGTGAGTACCATATGTAGTACTGTTATTTTTGGGAGGGGGGGTTGCTCTGTGACCTTTGAAAGTAGGTCAAGGTCACTCATCATCGAACTCATCCAAGACCTCCAGGGGATGCATCTGTAGTACAAATTTGGTGGCCGTGCACTCAATCTATCAAGAGTAATTGCGAGTACTGCGTTTCACCCAGACACACGCACGCGCACGGACGGGCGTCCCCCGACGGGGCAACAGGGGACAATCAATGGTTTCAATAGCGATTGTTGGTTGTTGCCATTATCAAGCTACTTTACAAACTACGATGGTAACTTTTTGTCTGTCATAATATCGATATTTGGAGCTGAAATATAGAGAAATACAATTGACTGATAAATACAATATTACATAATATATCATGCAAGGCATGCAAGAGGCCATCAAGGCCGAAAAATGTCTTAAAATAATCCACAAAGTCAGTAAAGTTTCAAATTCCATTAATGTGGTGTGGGAGAAGTGTTGCCAGGTCCGTGGTTTTCTGTGTAATTAGGCTACTGTTGAAGTATTACAAATTATATTGCAGTGCAGAGAAAAATTTGTCATTTAGATTAATCCAGGAATTGGTAAAAATAGTTGACAGATTAATCAACAGAAAAATAGTCGTTAGTGGCAGCCCGATGTCAAAAAGCTGGTGAATTAGCAAAAATATTGGGTTAAAAATTGTTTCCAGTACCTCTGAGCGTCCATTATCACCATTTGACAAAGAAGACAGCATTTCTACGTGGATAAAGAAAATGTGGCAGAATATTATCAGCATTTCATGTGCTCTTAGATGTTGGTCTTTGTCCACTGCCGTTTGACATTTGGCTTCTCTTTTATGCTAATTCCCCATCTTCCTCCAAGTTTACAGTGATGGAGCAGCTGACACAGAATCTCTAAGATGGAATGCTAAACATGTTAAATATTAAAAAATGATTTTAAATAAACCATCATAAGAGCTGGAATTTAAGCCTCGAAATGGTAAGTGTGAAATATTTTACAAATGGTGATAACAGTTACAGTTGACAGCTTCTCATTGGAGATCTCATCTCCAGTGAAAATGGCAAAGTGTCAAAGGTTGAATGAGGTTTAGCACCGAGAAACAGCTTAGTCCCGCCTGGCTGAGAGCAGCAAGCCCTGGCATATGGATGAGACCTGATTTTATCTAGTGGGAGATTCTGCAATATTGATATTAATAATGGAGTATTTTAGGGCCTGTGCGGCTGTGCAGGAGGCTACAAAAGACAAGGGAGGCACGCAGTCCATCCATATTTCATTAGGATACTACAATCTTGAAGATGCATTTGCTTCCGAGGGACAGCATTAAAACAGCAGCGGCCTCACTTATAGGGCAACACTTTATATTCTTCGTGAATGCTGGGACATTAATCCTCACAGGAGAATAAATGTGATTAGGAAGGACCTGGAATTTAATTGCGAGCATGGAAAAGTGCTGCTTCACATTTCCTTACCCTAATACTAGGAAGTCACACAAAAGTCAATGGAGTGATCAGTTATTTGTTATAGCCCTGACTTGCTGTCCATCAGAAGACATTTTTGTTCAGGTGATACTGCAAAAACTATTAACAGGATTTTTTTTTTGACAAATTTGGTTTATATAATATGTGACATAAGGAGAGGTGTACTGTAAAGTTTAATTTAAGTTTAAGAATTTTCTACACTTTTTTCAAATTTTAAACTTCAGAATTTTCTGTCGATTAAATTTCTCCAGCTACATCTACAAAAACTGTTCAAGCAATACTATTCAAATTAGGCTCATACACTGTATTGTATGCCACTAGGAGAGGTGCAGTGCAAAATTCCATTTAATTTTATGAATTTTTGACTCTTTTTTTCAAATCTTACAGACCACTGAATCTGTCCAGGTGAAGTCACAAAAACAATTTCAGCGATACATAATCTATGCAACTAGAGGAGGTGCAGTGCAAATTTCACAAGGAGACACACCATTGTGTATGTGTAAATATCCATAATAATATGTGCTGACCTTTCATGGCGACACATGCCAAATGAAGAGATGACAAGTAATGACTGAAGGCCTTGATTGAGTGTACTGTGTCCAGGGACATTTCTCCAAAGATGATTTCTTGCCAGAATAATTCTTTCTTTTTTTCTTTTTTTTTTAATACACTGCAAGTTTTCATCAGATTGATACCTATGGACAGCATAAATTAAGATATTGATACATTTTGACCAATATACTGAGGTATCAAGTGGCAGATTTTGGCAGGTTGGGGGGTATTAGTAAGCCCCACCTACTTCTGTTTTTTTGTTGTTATTTATATCATATTTAAATATTCCACTAAATAATGGTTAATATTTACCATATTCCTTCATTTTAGCGTACTGTGTGCGAAATAAACAGGATTTGATCTTAAGGAATGTCCGAGACAAGTAAATATTTGTACGGACAAGTGAATATCAAGAATCGGTTGTCCCTTGGACAAGTAATTAATTCAGGCCTGTCAACTCTCCCGCATTTTGTGGCCAACTCCCGCCTTTTTGCAATATCTCCACCTCTCCCGCACAAACAGTCATTTCTCCCGCATTTCGCTCGAATTTTGGTGCAGATCGATTGCACATATTAATTTGCTCCACCACACTTTCAGAATGGGCCGAAAATAATTCTGTCTGACACGCCGGCAGCTGCAGGTGCTGAGAACAGCACTGCGCGATTAAACCGAAAAAAAACCATCTGATTTTTGGACGATGATAAATGCGACACACCACAGAACAAGAAACACCTAGCGACAAACTCTGGCTACATCTGAACACCGTTTTTACTTCAAAATTTAAAAAATAAATAAAAAAAAATGTTGAGGGACGGAGTGCTTGTTGCGCCTCCAAAGAAAATCTCTGCTTTTAAAATTTTTCCACACACACGTTGAAGTACAAAGTACATTAGTGCAGCACAGCCAGTGTGCACGCGCATCGTGATGAGGTGCACATAAATGCTTTACCTTTTACCTTGCTTGAATGGTAATAGTCCAAAGTGGAGTCAGTCAGCATACATGAGCCCACATTTACACAGGCTTCCACCGCCTGTCACACGGGGGCAAATATGGAACTGTTAAAGAAAATACTGGGAGTAAATTCATTATGGATCATTCCTAGAAAAATGCACGGCATTAAAGGGCGAGCCGGAGCGATGCATATGTGCAGGTAAAGCCATGGTGATTACATCACATGTAAAAAAAAAAAAAAAAAAATTACTGCCTTTTGAAACATACTACATTTACTGTTTTTTAAATGCATTTAAACATAGGATTTTTTTTAAAAGTATAAAACAATCGTCTCATCAAAATCATGTTAGGAGACACTAAGTTCCCTCATTGATTTGGTAATTGTCTCATTAGGTCAGCTGGTCAGCAAGACACCAGGCTCATCATTTTTCCCTAGCAACAACCCTGTACGTATTAAAGCATTGAAAAAAAAAAGTTATTCTTATTCATCCACCAATATTTTAAAACACAGAGAGTAAACAACACCAATAGTCATGTAATGAATACATTTTATTTCTAAATAAAATGTATTCCATATTTAAAATGTATTTTAAATCAAATGTATGGTTTTTTTTAAATGACAAAGAGATTAAGAAAATCACAAAACACAACAGGCACAGGAATAGTACAGAATTTTCACAGATGTAACACAAGTGATGTTTAGTACTCAATTCAACCAATTTCTTTCAAAAAGTGTTTCATTGTCTATACTTCTTGTTTGGGAGTGTTCAAATTTTCAATTCTACACTTGCTAAATTTTTTATTTGAGCGGACAAGTGAAAATGGAGACGAACAAGTGAAACGACCTAAGTACTTGCCCGTGGGACAAGTGGGGG
The DNA here is from genome assembly GCA_900302635.1 of Chatrabus melanurus. Lineage (NCBI taxonomy): Eukaryota > Metazoa > Chordata > Actinopteri > Batrachoidiformes > Batrachoididae > Chatrabus > Chatrabus melanurus. The sequence goes on along the minus strand of OMMV01173903.1, from coordinate 1,763 downwards.
AAGAAAATTAAGATCGAACCCTGATAAATTGTTTTTATTGAACATAGGGTATTTAGAAAACATTCTTTTAAGTGCACGTTTTCTGGGATGTGCATGTGGGCCTCGTTTTGACACACGTTTCATTGCGCCCATGAAGCCTTGCAAGGCTTCATGGGCGCAATGAAACCTGTGAGATTTACGTCATTGACTCAGCAATGGCTGGGGAAATAGCAAGCGGCACATTTGAATTTCATTCCTTTATTCGGGGATTCCAATTTACAAAGACATTTGGACACGCAAACTTGCCGAACTATTGTCTGGCATTTTACAATGACACGTTTTCTGGGATGTGCGTGTGGGCCTTGTTTTGACACAGGAAATGAAGCAAGGCTTCATGCGCGCAATAAAACCCTGGAGATTTACGACATCGACTCAGGCTGAGGAACTGTCCCACGTCTTCTGAAACTGAAGTAAAACACCACAAAAAGGTAGGTTTCTGTCCATTAAGATTATATTTTGATGCCAACTACTGCTGTGAGTGACGCGAATCCAGGCAATCTGGGTGGCATGTTTTGATCCAGAAATGGTCGCGGATGCTGGAAATAGCACCAGGGACCTCCCCAGAGGCCCCACAAAGACCCCATGTGCGCTAATTAGGGTGTGTGCTTAAACGAGGGAATACAGTAATGGGAATGTTTTACAAGTGGACTAAGACACTGGGAAGAAAACCTAACATGAACTATACAACAAATGAAGGGTTTCCGCTACCATTGCACAGCCAGGCGGCCAGCCAGGTCAAAAAATAGAGGTTGCCAGGCTTGTGAATTTCAAAAAGAATACTTTCAAACTGGAAAAATAATGGGAGCAAGCCAAGAGCTGCTGTGGACACCTCTGCTGTCTTCTACCTCGACGCTGCAGGCAGATAGTGAAATGCCTAAAGCTACTGCCAATAACTCGTTTTCACTGAATGTGCTTCACAATAAAAGCATTTCAACATCAAAGCAGCACGTTACTGTTCAAGAGCGAGGCATCATTTGCGGGGTGTCGGGAAGTGGTTTAGAACCAGCGTGTCCAAAATATCACATCACGTAACACAGCCACTGAAAATATCAGGATTGATGACCTCTTGCTGGTTACGTCCTGGAGAAGTGCTGAAGCCCCCTTATCAAAGAAACAGAAGCACAAAAGTGAACTGTTAAGATTAACACAGAGATGTTTAATAGTTTGGACAAACACACGTTCATGAAGTTATGAGGCTGAATAACATCTTTCCCGAAGCAACCTGTGTGCAGAGTGATCACTCGTGTAGGATCTAAAATGGTACCGAGGAGCGTGGCCAGAAGGGGCGACTTTCATCTTCCCCTCAGAAAAATTCAAGTACCGTAAAGTTCCGTGTAAACGGCGCATCCGTTTATAAGGCGCACTCCGATTTTGGGACTTGTCCAAAAAAAAAAAAAGTGTGAGACACAATGAGCTGTTACGCTTGGCCTTATCTTGCTTGAGTGACGGCTCTTTCGAAGCGTCAGAGCCAATAGAATTGAGAGGCGGGCCCCAAAATTCCATCAGCAAGATCATTCGTCAATCACCAGGAAGTATATCCGAGCCCACGTGGGAAACGTTCCGCCCCTCCACAATGAAAAACTCAGCAAAAAGTGAACGGTGATCATTTCAGAGTGACACAGGAACATTGGATACTGGCTACAAATGGATTTATACACGCTCAGACCTGATTATGATCAAAAAACAGCAACGGTAGGACATAATTTATGGTTATTCCTGTATCA